>VUQR01035538.1:14018-29032 GCA_015108515.1 Hemichromis elongatus
ACTCATCACTATTTTTTTTTTTTTTTTTTTAAATTATAATGGGACCAACCTGCAGTTCAGTACTATGTCGTCATGTTGCTTTGACACAGGAGTTGTGCTCCTAGCTGGAAGATAAAGATAATTTGTGCGTGTGACTGTTAATACTGTAAAATAGAAAATGAAGCACATCTCTGTGGGCTTGCGTTCACACCACTGAACAGACAGCCATGAATTTTTAATTTGACTGGGTTTTAATCATCTCCATACTGCAGGAACAAACTTGGGGAAAATAACAGACTGACATTAAAATTTGATTTCTGCTACAGCTAAATTGGTGGCTTTTCCCCACGTGTCCAGATTCACCTGTTTGTTAGATAACAAAAGCATAAAACTCTTATATGATCTGTGAGTCACTGATTCTCAGCCATCTCTTACAGATACTTGTTAAGGTGGAGAATCAACAACACGTAATAATGAAAATGGAGACGCAATCTCGGAGCACCTGTAGTAGTCGCCGCATGCTGGGGATCTTTAAGTGTTTGAAGTCATCTGCAGATACCTTTTAGCTTACAGGTTGCTGTATATTCTTCAAACACACTGAACTAACAATTTTTAACAGTCAGCTAATCTCTGGATTGGCTTTGGGCCAGCTTCAGTTCAGCAGTAATCAACCGGGAGACTGTTGTGGGAGCATGAGAAATCCATTTAAACATATCAAACGAGGCATACTGGAATACGAGCGCTCAATGTTCCCTGCCAGTAGCAAAACAGTGAAACCTGTAAACTTAATTTTACTGCTTCCTGAAATGTCTCAGGGTTTGACAGCAGGTTCACAAACACTTTGAAACAATATCACCTCAGACAAGAATGTATATGTTGATTCCTTCTCCATAATTAACTTTAGTGAGACATTTACTTCATGCACAATTTAAAATTATGCTTTTAAATGTTTGTTTTTTGTTAAGCCATAAAATGCAGCTTATAGTGTTCTTTGTTAAATAAGTTTATGTTATTTCACGTGATTAGGCCTATAAAATGTGACTCTTTATGTAAGCAAACTTGATTAGTAGTGATTTGAGAGTTGAGGAATTAATTTTTACTTATAATGTCTGTTAATGGTACTTTGTAGGGAAGCGTCAGTAGCAAATTTGGAATCCATTTGTTGTGCAGTGTTTTTAGTATCCACTGTGAACCAAAAGATATTCATTTGTTTTCTATTGAGAGACGCCACATGCATCAAATCACAGGGCCCATCTAAATGCAAAGATGACCATAAGATCCTTATATCCAATACTAAACTACTGACCAGGGATGCATCATTTTAACAGCTGTGCTAACTCCACTAGATTGGTGATGTGCATTTGCTGAAGAGATTTCGGCGAGTCAGTAGGAGTGTCAGACCGTTCAATTGCAATCTGCAGGTGTCAAAGAGGCATATAGAAGCAATATGACAGGAATAAGATTTCGCCCGGGGTAGGGTGCCAAACAGTGGCCTGTGTTGGGAGTGGAAGATAAGCTGGCGCGTGGTCAATTTGTATCTCTTTTAGATCTACTTCGCCTCCTGCTACAGGGAAATGTGACCGCTTTATTTTAAGTGCTAAAAATGGTTCAGGTGTATCCGCTGGTATCACACTTCAGATGAGATGTGGAATTGTCCGTCCACCTGTCTGACAGGTATTCTCTGAGATTGCCTATCGTGACTGCGAATGCATTAGTTGATGTCAAAACCCGGTAACGGCCGACTGACGTCGTCCTGCGCTGCAGATGTTTCCTCCCGATGAATCACATGTACGCAAACCGTCTCACAATTTGTCAAAAAGGTTAACTTTTAAACGGTTCCATTTGTTGTGTCCTGACCTCTTCATCTCTCCTCCTCTTTCATGCTCTCGTACACACCCCCAACAACATCCACACACACAGACACACACACCCTCCACCCTCTGTCATACACCCACCACCTTCTACGTCAGTGGCAAACACGAGGGGGGTAGAGGCATATAAAAGAGTGAGGGGCTTTAGAGGTAGAGCTGAAGAAACATCTGTGGTTTCCAAATCTTCTGAGCAGCTGCCACCAACTGCGCTCCACTTTTTTTCCCCCCTACCATTCTTCTCTGGATCTCCGGCTAGTCTGAGCTGTTCAGACACACACACGCACACACAGACACACACAGTCACACAGTCTTTGTGAGCCTCCTGCTCCTGTGACTGTAGCTCTGGTCGGTCACCTGCACTCCTGTCACAGCATGCAGCTTCTGGTGGTGTTAGCAGCTCTCATGGGGGTTGTGTTCAGCGTTAGAGCAGCTGCCGTGCTTCCTGTGGAGGATAGGAGCCCCATCCATGTGAACAGGGTGAGGAGATTGTTCGTATTGCACGTATCAGGTTCATGTTTGTCTGTTTTTTCATGACTTTCAGGTGTAATTGTTGATAAATTTACCCAGATACTTCTGGAAAATAGTTTTGAATTTTGAAAAAGAAAAATTTAACTTAGAATAAAACAAAATCTGTGGTTATGAAAATAAATAGTAAGATATTTTAAAACTCTGTACTTTAATTGAATTAATACAGCTTTTAACTGACATGACATTATTTCATCTAAAATGGGAAAACTGTTAATGATTTGTGAGCATCACAGGAAGGTGTTTGAAAGTCACACGTCCATGATTTTTGTCTCCGTGATAACACTTCCTCTACTTTTCGATTCCTGCTTAGGAGCTGAGCAAAGAACGAAAGGAGCTGATCCTAAAGCTGGTGTCTGGCTTGTTGGATGGAGCTCTGGACACAAACATGCTGCCAGGAGAAGGGACACCTGTGGAGCTCGAGGAGCCGCTGGAGTCTCGTCTGGAGGAGAGAGCTGTGTATAACAGGCTATCGCTTCCCCAGCGCGACCGCAAAGCTCCCTGTAAAAACTTCTTCTGGAAAACTTTCACCTCCTGCTAACAGTGCCCCAAAAACCCACTCGGCTCCGCCTGCCTCCGGTACTCCTTCCATTCCAGCTCTACATAAACTGTGGTAGACCTCAGCTGTACATATCATCTGCACCTGTCAGACATGCAACATCGATGGACTTCACTGAGACAGTGTGTCTGTTTGAATATTAATTATTTATGTATCTATTTATGTATACAATGTATGTAACAGTTTCTTTCAGGGTCAACAATAAAGCATGGATATAATATTTAAAATGGTGATAACAGTTAATTACTTCTTGTTTTTTGAAGGTCAAATATTCCTCCTCCTGCTTCTGTAATGCAAATGCAAAGACAGACTTCTTGCAAATATCGTAGCTGCATTTTTCATTGGGACTATTTTACTACACTAAAATAATCGAAATATTTCAGAGCTTTCCTGTGTGCAAATATTTTTCCTTCTAAGAAACATTAAGGCGCAGCTGTGCCCTGTGGGTAACAGATCAAACAGTATTTTCTTTTAAGTCTTTCTGCTTTACCAGCATACACACAATATTAACCTGGGGAAGCAATATTGCTACAAAGACTGGATTTTTGTTATAACTTTGAAGCATTAAAAATGAATAAACTGCCCGTTTTTATTGTTAAATGAATAGTCTTTCACTCATCTATAAATAAAACTATATTGTAAGTGAATTAAGTCAGAGTAGCATAGTAGTCCTTATTAATTCCTTGCCACAGGTTGAGGGAGACGCTTCAGTGACTTATCACAGATCATTAAACATGTCAGCGTGATAGGAAAATATATAAATCAGAAGCTCCTCCCGGGTTCACACAATCATGATGATAGCTGTTTCTGAATATTATTAGCAAAGGCTGTCGAAGCACATCAACAAAAACAATGAATGAAGAAAATAAATGAAAAAGAGCATAAAGTCAATATAAGCAAGAAAAATCATGTCGCGCTGATGATAATCTGACCTCAGCGCTTAATAGAAGCAGCCCAGAAAAGGCTTTGGTTGCATGTTAAGATAATGAAGTGAGACCCCCATCGACCTGCTGATACTCTCTCCGATTCTGACTCCGACTCAGCTGCTCGCCTGCCCAGTTCTCAATCAGTCCTGCTACAACTGCTCCACACCCTCCAGCCCCTCTGGCACGCTCAACCACTGTAAAATGAGTGTTTCTTAACCACTTATTCGGGGAAAAAGTGAAGTTGGAGCTGGCCGCAATCAAACATCGACTTCCAAATCAGGCCCACGGCCCCTATTAGCGAACTGATGGATTTCCTGTGATAAATGATATGCAGGTGAAATGTCCTGCTGTTCGCGCCCGTTCAAGCAAACCATTTGTTTTCACACGTGAATAAATGAACAATCAAAAACGGAGCAACAAAGAAAAACAGTTTAAGAGAGCACTGCTGATTAATGCAAGCGCATGCCTAACAATCACAGGAGAGCCTTTTGATGATTATTATGTTCGCCCGTTCCAGGGTTTTAAAATGAACTGCTCCGGCCTTTCCTTTAAGTTTTGCCAACTTGTTGTACTCTGATGCTGATCACATCGAGCTGTCTGTTAAATGAATGATGAAACTGTAAGCACGAGAAATACTTTGGTTCCTGTGGCTCTGTATTCAAATTTGAGACTTGGCAAGTAGAAAATTGCACATTAAGACCACAAAGTATATATGAAGGATCAAAACAACATTTACTTAACGCGCAGAGAATGGGCCGTTTGAACTTCTCTGCCAGCAGTAATTATTCCCCAATGCTTAGCAGAATTTTACACTCAGCAACATAAATGAAAGACTTAAATGAAAAATGTCAATTCCTAAATTTCATTACTCCCCAGTCCACAGAAATCCTGCACGCTCAGAGGAAAGGCAGAGCTCGGTGCTGTCTCCACGCACCCGTCTCAACTGGGGGTTAGTGTCTCCTCGTCATCCTGCACAGAAAGAATAGCACCAAATGACTCAAAATCATATCCGTTTTACTGGTGCAAAGTTAACATTCACACTTGTGATGACACATTAAAGGCTATTGTGAGGATATTTTTTCCTCCATTTATTGCGTGCGTTTAAAAGTACGTGAGAGGAAAGATTGTCGGTGGTCTATCCTTGGTTTTAACTGAACGAGACAATATGAAATCCGCTGAAAAGGACCACGTGACGGTCAGAGTTATCGCTCCGTGAATTTCAAAGCTGTATAATTACACGGTTCTTACAACCGCCGGGAACTCTGCTCTGTCGCTCCTTTTAACGATGCTGAATAGGCAAAGGCTCCTGTGAGCTGTCTTGATTACAGGTCATCACCTGGCATCTTGCATTCTTGTATTTAAAAAAGGAATGGGAAAAAAAATATATGCAGGTTTGCAGTCTGTAAAAAAAACTAGACTCTGTTTTTCAATAGAATAGGATCAGTTTAAAGAATGAAGGAAAAATGTCAAGTATAAAAACATTTCTGCTCCTTCAAATATGTCTGATGCCAATCATTATCTGGGGTTGGGTTTATGGACACGATACAATTTGATGTCAGTAAAGGCGCTGTCCGCTCCTGACTTTATGCCCGTGGGCTCAAATGAGCACGCAGAGGAGCAACTTCAAAGCTGATGCCTGCAAGTAACACATTTTATTGGCTTTCCTTTTGATCTGAAGAGGGAGTGAAAGGAGTGCTGGGGCCAAACTGTGTAATTCAAATTGAAATGTGACTGCATGTGTCACTCTTTAAAAATAACAAAGCTTTAGGTATTGTTGGTGCGCCTCACAGGAGGGAAAAACTGCTTCAAAGTGAACCCACTATCCACACATACTCACAGAGTCCTTGTTGATCTTATGTGATGTAATTGTATATATTTTGTTTTTCTGCTGAAACAGTTCCTAAACTGAACACAAGGCTGAGCAAAGCTGTTTAATGCCAGGGTTTTCCAACAGTGTGCTAAAACTGCGCTGCTTCAAATACGCAAATACAAGACAGGAAACTGAAACTGTTCATTTTTTCCTGGTTAAATAAAGTTAAATAAATAAAAATCTGTTCTAGTTGGCGTCCGGGCTCTGGAGAGGCCGATCCATAATGTTTTCCATTACTTGTTTATATGAACACGGACATGATGTACACGCTGATCAGAGGCTGTCCAGATGTTACTGCATGGCGGATCAAAATAAGATGGTACTTTTCTGTGTTCATACTTCCATCACTTCTAACAAGATCCCCAACACCACTGACTGCAATGCAGTTAATAGCTCGTTGGGAATCACCTTGTTGGTGGAAAATTATGATCTTGATTTCATGTCAAATTGTGTTATTTTGGTGTTTTTATGGATTTTATGGTTTTTGCTACAGGCTGCAATAACATAGTGCCCAAAGATACAATTTGAATGCGGTTATTTGCTAAATTATCTTAGACGTAACACTGGTTCGTCCTTTGGGTTAGGTCCTTTTTTATGCTTTGATGATTCGTAGGTCAAAGTGTTTGTTTGTTATGTGGCTTAACAAACAAAAAACTAAGAAAACATTCCCCTGAAAGTGATTAGCTACAAGGACGGGACAAAAAAAAAATGAATGAAAAAGCATCCAGTGTCTAAAAAACGACTGTGAAAGCCTGAAGAACTATTGGGGGGAAAAATCGCCGTATTCTATAAATGTACTAATTTAGATATAAAGTGTGTTGGCTACGCTGAAGCTATGTGGTCACCCTGTTTGTTTCTGTTTTCCACAGACGTGTCAGAACCAATTGGAATCCTGCTCTGGTGGAAATTTAGAAACAGTTAACGTCAAACGGCTACCTAACAGGGCCTCCCATCAGTCAGAAGACAGGCCAAATTAACACCCAGCACTTGGCTGAATGCTTCTGAGAAAAGGTGTGAACAGGCAGGCTGTGTGGCAGGATGTCTGAGTCCTCTCCTGTGCACAACAAATGCTGGCCACAATAGCTCATGATCTAAAGAAAGCTGAAAGAAAATTATTTGAAACGATTTTGGAATGAGCAGGCCAAATCATATAGAGCATAAACAATATCACTACAATTCATGTGTACATGTTTAGTTTTAAATACAAGGATGGAAGCTTTTTGCAGTCTACGGACAAGCGCTTGTACTTTATCAACCCAGCAGCTCTGGACTCAACGCCTGTAGCAGGCTTATTCATCCCTGTCAGCCAGACTCAATTTGTTTAGTTGTGACATTTTAGATTTAGGTTGTGAACAGTGAAGCAGTGAACAAACGTAGTATGGTTGAGTAGCTGAGGCTTTCTGAAGTCAAATAAATATATAAAAAACCCTTTAAAAAATTGCTGTTCCAGGGACATGACATGCCCAGGAATAATGGACCTGTCTCTCTGTGTATGCAGCAGGTTTGCTTCTGTTGAGAGATCATTAGTGCTTTTTTTTTTTTTTTTTAAGGGGGCTGTTCTCATTTCAAAGGAAAGTTCTGTGATTTCCTGTCTTCATCTTACTGACCAGTCACTGCTTCCTTTTTTAAAATAAAAACCGGACCCTGGTACAGATTTCTAAGTGGTAATAAATAAAGTGACGACGAACTGCGTTTTTTACATGCGTCATTAAAGGTTACATCATCAGGAATATGGAGCCTGCTGAATGACACCCAAAAAGCATTTTGACACACACAATAAAGCATCTCTAGTGGGTTTCTACCAAAGAGTTCCCCTGTTTAGGAGCACCAATGGGAATGAAGAGATTGTTTTCCCCAGCAGGGCTTAATGATGCCTGATGGCGTATTCAGCTGCCCGGTGCCAGCACTAAAAGCTGATCATTATAGGGCCCTCTGCTCTTCCAGTGCTAAAGCCACGGCTCAGAAAATGAGCTGTCACTAGTTTAAAGAAGGGATGCAGCACGCTGGTGGTCACTATAGTGACCCTGTTTATTCTGGATGCCACTACACTGGGCAGCTGGGCAGGTCTGTGGCGTAAAAGTAAAACACACTTTCAAAGATTTTACTTGACACGGATGTTTAGATGCAGTAAATTCAAGCCCTGAAGTACAAGGTAAAATAAAAAGTGTGGAGTGGTGTTATTACAAGATTTGAATTGTTATTTGCGATATTAACTAGGTTGGTTTAGTGTGTTGCTGTCCAGCCATGGATCCATTCACCTGGATCCATGGCTGGTTACAGGTTACAGAAAACTCAAATCAGAGTTTAATACGTTCCCGATGGTGACCAATGCCAATGGATAATCAATGGAAGATGATACGGTTTATAGATATTCGGTAACATTTTTATTCATTTTCATATTTGTTCATTTAACTAATATACAAGCACCACATCTGAAAACTAAGCATTTTACCTTCTGAAAATCTTCTGAGCTGTCACACACAATGCACCATTTTCAAACACCAGCCACGCACAAAAGCTCGTGATAGACGTAATAATGTACATAATGCTGCATATGTGTGTGCCATATCATATGCACTTTAGGACATCCTTCACTTTTGTGGCCTTCTAATTTTAGCTAAGAGGGCTTTAACCACTGTGATGGCAAATAAGCCTAAAATTGCTCAGCAGGTCTTTTTGCTGATTTTGCAGGTGATGGCAATTTTACACTTGCCAGACCTGCAAAAATAATATGGTTACTTTCTGCCTGTATTGGATAAGAACACTAAGTTGTTTTTGTGATTTAAGACTTGAATTATTTAGATGTTGTTACAGTTGCTTCAGATAGTTTTCAGACGACTTTTCTTTATTTTATTAAACATGTAATTTTTATGGAAATAACTTCTCCTCACTTTTGTAAATGAACCATTTACAAAAGCGTTCAGTCTCTTTTCTGTAGCACTGCAAATTGGGGAAATGGATCCTGTTTGCATCAATACTCCTTAGGAGATGAGACTAGATGTGACTATAATTGGAAAGAGTTTCAAATAGCCCACTGTGTAAGTGAGATTTCACAATTTACACCCTTTTAAAGCTATAAACTAAGTTGTGATGTCCAGAGAATTCACTATGTCCTCACAGTGGAGCACAGTTTCTGTACTAAAGCAGCCAGACAGAAGATACAAAATTACATCTTCTAAAAGGCATTTAAAGACCCAGGAAAAACATGAGGACAAAGACCAGCTGGAGAAGACTTTCTGATGTGATGATTCAGAAGTTGAGTTGTTTGGGCTGACCTTCAACCGCTATAGCTAAAAGCACCACCCATTACTCATCACGTGGCTAATGCATGCAAACAACGTAGCATCATCATACTATGGTAGACCTCGGGTGCTTTTTAGACTTAATCGTTCCTGAGAACTTCCTTGAATTGTCAATGTTTGCACTGACGCCACCACAGATGGAAAGTAACAAAGTACAAATACTGTAAAGTAGAATTATCTGCACTTTACTTGAATATTTATTTTTCAGACAACTTTTTACTTTTACTCCATACATTTTTAAACAACTACCGGTGCTTTTGACTCCTTACAATTTCAAAACAGGCTCATTACTTTGGGTTTAATGGTTTTGAGGGGAGTTACTGTTACACATCATTGCGAGCCGTCAAACATCAAACTGATTTGAGTCTAAACAACACGTGAAAGGCAGTCCTGTTTCTGTATCACTCACGAGCTAAAGCTAAAGGTCCAGCTGCTGTATTTCACAGGGAGTGAGAAGAAAAAATGCTAATTTCACTCACAGATGGAGAATGATCAGAAAGACAGGACAAGAGAAGAAGAAGAGGGGTTGTATTTAAAGGCAAGAACTGCTCAGTGGTATTTGATAAACTAGAATGTTTTACATGTTTTAAAATCAGATATCAAATATGACATTAAATTGTGTGAAATATGCTGCAACACAAACTGACGTAAACTAACTGTGTTATTGAAAGGTTGCATGAAAATAATCTGCAGGTTAGTGCTCGTCATTTTATGTCCTTTTTCCTACATCTTATATATATTGCTGTCTATGTGTCTCAAAGTTGAAAAGAACAAATTTCCATTTCTTTAGTTTCAAGATGAATTTCCACTCAGGCCATAGTGGATGAAATCCATCCACCATCCACAGATGTAGAACATAAATCGCATGATGAAGAATGTAAACCAAAGATGCTTCCAGAAAGAAAAAGATGCTTTTGAGTGATATACAATACACCATAAATTAGTCTCTCTTTATACCTTATAATTGCTCAGTGCCATTGTATCATACCATTAGAATAGGCACGATCCGTCATATTGAAATAGTGGGAGTTTCCATCACAGTTCATTAGTTTGCCTTTTATACTGAGTGTCATGACCAGGAGCCAATCATGTTGATGGTGTCATTACAAGACTAGGACTTCAGGGAGGGAAGAAAGATGATGAGATGATATCAGCTGCCCTATTTAAGCACAGCACTGCGTACAATATGGGTCTCTAATCACAATAACAACATGGCTGTGATTAGCTTCTAGAAACGACCGTCCTTGTTTGGCTCAGTGTTTGCACCTGTAATAGATATGTTGCCACAGCAGCAGATGAGGATCTCAAGTAATACTGATATTTTCTCCCAGGGTGTAGTGCTGCTTTTGACTATTTTCAGGACAATTGGGCCCTTGTGGGATGGCAATACACCTGATTGCAGTTGCTCTAACAACATAAAATCCCCCTATGTCAAATGGACTGGTTATGATGCAAAGAAAAAAAAGGGCGATGCAAGAGCTTAAATGTCACCACAGCATTAAGGGAGACAGTGATGGTTTTTAGTTATTAATGGCATGTGAAGTTGTTGCTGCCGCTGCAAAAGAGTCATGCCATTAATCTTATTGGAAATCTATGTTTGATGCTTAGGTTGACAAATATTTTTCTCAAGCTTAACTGAACAGAAAATGTTTAATCAATTATACAAGAAATAACCCCCAATTCATATATCTGTTAAAGTAATGTGAGTCATAGCTTGTCAACACTATTGTATCATTTCACACTGTATATATTATAAATATGATTATGATGACTCTGTTTATTATAAGCAATAGTTGCTGCCCATCGCTTAGAGGTTCAATAAAAACACAAGTGTGGTGAGTAGTTGTTTTGAGGCGTATCCTTAATTCTTAAAGTTATATTTGGGAAGCAACTATTTTTTTTCTTTTAAGTTAAAATTCAGTAGTTAATTCAGTGGATCATAAGAAAAAAAGGTCTTTTTGTAACATAACGAAGGGAGAACGGGGGGCAGTGAGGAACCATAATTAAGGAAAGGATTCAGTGGCACCTGCATGCCATTTCTCATCATTGCTTTCTCGCACCAATGTCACTGACTGCTTTCCTGCCGTATGGCAGTCCACTGAATTGCTAAAGCTGGAGCCTGTTTGAATTAGCAAGGAAATGACCATATTTGTTATCTGTGGAAAAGAGCCACACCGGGATAAATTGAAAGAGTAATGGGCCTGACGTCAGGAATGAAATCCTGCACAAAAGGCTCAACATCAATTCATCAGGAGACATTCTTGGTGATTAGCATCTGGGGATGCAAGGAACCGAGGTGAACAATAAATTACACACTGAAGACGTGGGCTTAGCGTTTGAGACACTCAGCAGTAAATTCACCGAGGCACACACATCTCTTATTTACATTTTAAGGATTTCTGAAAATATGTGCTTTCTGTGTTCAAAGAGCTTCATATTTTAAGATGGTGTACATTTTGTTCAAACACAACTTTTTACTTTACTTTTTAATTTTTTATCTTAGATAATATCTATCTAATATCTTAGAAATATGCAGTAATAACTAATATATAAACCAATTGTAGAGCCATAAAATTGCCTCACAAATCATCCACAGTGTCATGTATGTTTGTTCCCTAAATCTTTCTAGATGTGTTCACCAATCAGGATGAAACTTACTGTAGAAAGTCCCTTGGGTAGCAGAATCATCAACATCTATTTAGCTTTTGGGAATTATTTTTACAACAGTAAAATCCTTAATCCTTACTGTGATTTTTAATTTCTCGTATAATTAGTTAACACAAGCAAAACACACCATTCAGCTTTTCAGAAAAACACCTCAATACACATTAAACTGTAAATATATAAATAAAAATAATTGTTCTGCAGAAAAATTTTCCCTGTCCATGTTAAATGAATTAATATTACTGCTGCATGTTTTAAATAGAACTCATTTACTTGAATATAAATTTACTTGACTATAAAGTATTTAAAGAATATGTTATATTCTGTTTAATTACCAGCATCATATTGTATATTAAAATATATTATATAAATACATTAAAAAAAAACTGAATTAAAAGGAGTGAGCATTGTGTGACATGGTTGACTATCAAAATCTACACGGAGAAATATGAATGGAAAATGAAGGTGGACTGTTGGAAAAACAGCTTATTAAACATATTTCATTTGCACATTTTCATAGATGCTATTCTGAAAGTGCTGGCTGAACCTGCACCCGCTCAGCTTACCTGTTTTATTGGACTGGAAATGGTGAGAGCTGCCCCACCATCGTCAGAGCTCACCTTGCTAATTTACTTAAGCAATTATTAACAACTTTTTCAAAGTTCATCTTCTCTACGTCACACATGTTGGCTATGCTAGTTAGCAAGAAGAAACTCATGCGTTAGGATGCTAAGTCACTGAAGCTTGTTTACTTGCTAATGCTAGCTGCTAGCTGTTACTAGCTAGTAACTGATCTCAGAGCAGTAAAAGCAGACCAGTCGCAATCAGGTCTACATTCAGTTTACGGTCAAAGACCAGGGTTTTATCCAGAACGTGTATGTGCAAACCACCAGTAAAGGCTGCTGGTCTCACAGAGATAACTACACTTTGCAAAGAGATTGAAGTAAGCGCCGCTTTCGGTGACAATAGTCGACTGCCACCACAAGAAGGTAGTAATGTAAGGGATGGTAGCACCACTACATATCAGAAAACCACATGATATGTATGTGTTTGTACTAACTGATTATGTGTATGACTTTATATATATGCTACATGTATGTTGCTGACATGCAGCATACATTATGCACACTTTGTAAATTAATTTTGCTAAACAATTTTAAGTGCAGTGGCACTTTTGGGTCACTGGAATGTGTTATTAAGCATATCTGTAAAAGTAAAAGTATAAGTTTATAAGTGTACTGTATAAGTACTTTTACACTGTATAAGTGTTCATCAAACAGTGATACCAATAGTGCCTGTAATCGATTACTTAGACTTAGACAATTACAATGTAGCTGCAAGCTACATTGTAATTGTTTAAGGGCTGTTAAATAATTTTGTTTTTGTTATTCATTTGTTTGGTGTTCATAAACAGCCGTTTTGGCCACCTTACTTTATACAGTGAAACATGATAAATTCACATTCATGTTTGTGTTTTCATACATGAGTAAAGCTAACAAGGCCTGGCAGCAACCACCCACAGGACAAGATTTTGCTAGTATGACTAATGAATTTTATTGACATAATTTTATTCACCTTTATTCATCTTGTGATACAAAGAAACTCTGAACCAAATGTAATATTTTTAAAACAATTTGATTTTTGTGACAGCATTAAAATTATATTTCTTTACAATGATTTAGTTTGACTCCTCGGTCCTATCTTTCAGCTTATTTGCTGCCGAACATTGTAGTAGTTGCTCCCTGCAGTTATTTGTTTGTTCACACTTTAGTATTTATTCCATTTCCTCTGACACCACCCCACAGAGAAAACTGAAGTGGGTCCTTAACAAGAAATCACCGTAAGACATTTCCAGGTGGTTTCTTTTTTTTCTTTTCTTTTTTTTAAATCCCATTTACTTTTCGCCCACACACAATGAAACATGAACAACAGCAACGTTAATGGAAACATAAAACTGAAGCTGCTGCTCTTCTGCTCCCCTCAGAACAAAGAAAAATGTTAATGTGCTCTATGCTGACGACAGTCCATCAATTCTGTTTCTTTAGCTCCTGAATATCTCGCCTCAAGGATTCAAGAGGAGTGTGACAACAGAGTGAAATTCTGGAAATGTGAGGTGGGGAATGATATCTGAAACCTTTCTCTCTGCTCTATAAATTGAAGTGCCTGCAACATTTTACATCACTGCGCTGAAAATGGGACAAATGAGTGAATGAGTATCTGACACTGATAGACGTCATGTCCTGTACTTTTTTTTGTCTTTAAATCATCTGTTATTTGCAACAGTTGTAGAAGCTTAAACTTTCTATGTAACTACAGCGGACGAGCAAATTACAGTGGATTAACTCTACATTGTTCCTTCGTGCTCAAATCAACTGACACAGCCCCACTTATTCAAGTCCTTAATTACAGTTTACAGCCTGTGGGTGGTTGGGACTGCTCTGATTGCAGCCGGTGGAAAGGAAAAAGAGGATGAAAGTGTGTATGAAGATGGCACAAGGGTGTCACACTAAGGGTAAATACACTCACCAAGTATGCTAGCATGTCTAGTAGTATAATGTGTTCACACAAGATGTTCAGAGAGCTACTATGGCTTTGGAAAACTGTGTTAGCAGCATGTTGAGATGACTGAAGTGCCAGCAGAGAGGGCTGTAAATACTGCAAGTATTTCCTCCTTTTCCTCTTTCCACCATCTGGTATTAGCACTGAGCTCTCTCTAAAGCTCCATAACTACCACATGTTGACTCTCCAGTCTCCGTCCCTTTGTCATTTCGACTGATCGGACTTATTGCTTCTTCAGTGACCAGCTGACTTTCTATAAGGAAGCACTTCATTACTGTATGGCACAGCGAGCAGGTGGAACAGTGTTGTGAGGACGATGTCTGTCTTGCGCACACGGCCAGTCGAGATTTGATCATGCTGAAATCAAAGCAGCCTCAGCTTTGTGTCTGTGCACGTTTTGAGTGCATGCTCAGCTTTGTGTGTGAGCCAATTATCAACGGTACATGCACAAACGCAACACTGACCTGAGTCTAACCAATGTGCGTTTTTCATGACGCACGTGTATAGTACTTGCCCCAGTAATAATATGTATCCTGAAGCCTTTATATTATTTGTATAATAAGTAGATTGAGGATGGGAATCAGAGTTTGTTTTTTTTTTCAATTAAAGCTACATGTAAGCTCTTTAAGCAAACCATAAATCATCATTTTAAAACAAAGAAAAAATAGAACAGTAAATAAGCCAACTGCATAATCGGCTGATGCTATATTTTTATTTATTTATTATTTGTAAATAAAATGCAGATATATTGGCATTAGC
>VUQR01035538.1:38793-66209 GCA_015108515.1 Hemichromis elongatus
CCCCATATTTATTCCCATTTCTGCACTTATCATGATTTATGAGGTATTTCTTCTCCGCTTTCCTCCATGTAAAGATTCCTTAAAACATCAGACAGTGAAATTTCACATTAGGCTGTACAGTTTTGACAAATATTTAAAGCTCACTTATTAAAAACACCTTGACTTTTAATGCAGTTTCCAAAAATAGCTAAAAAAATACGACTTTATAAAATGCATATTTTTTACTTTCTCACTTGCAAGAAGTTAGATGAGAAGACGCGTTTTATTTAAATACACAACAGTGAACCTTGGACTTTGGCCTAGAGGCGCAGCAACTTTTGTGTTAACTAGTGAGGTTGCTGCAAATAAGAGAATCTCTCCAAATACTGAACTATAGCTTTAAGTTTGGATTTGTTTATCTTTAGGTATTCTCACAGCATGACACACAAAGTAAGAAGACAGTTAGAAAAAAAAATTGATCCGAGTGGTTAACGTCTTTGATAAACATGGCTTGTGTACATCACCCGGCTTCCTCTTGAGGCAAAACCATTCAAGTGGTTCTCAAATCTTACAAAGTGTCAACATTTTAGGATTCATGTATTCCAGCAGTTTTGTTATTATCAGTAACGCAGGGAAAAAATCCCACTCTGCTGGCCCTGAGGCTGGTAGTGTGAATTCTTATCAGTCTCTGCTCAGGTAGAGCCTCGGCCTAGACGCCGCCTTGGGCTGGCTTTTCTACGCCCTCCTCCTCCCTTCTCCTTTCACTGGACTGCTGGCTGCCGCGCAGCTGTGTGGTGCTCCTGATGGATTGCACGGCCTGAATCTGCTGGAAACGTGTGGTCAGCTCAGCTTCGCAGGCCTGCAGCAGCGCGGACGTCCTCGCTCTGTCCCAGCCCAGCACCTGCTCCATAGCTTTCACCCCTCTGGCCACTACCATCTAAAGACACAAAGACAGGAGCTCCATATAGCGGAAATGAGAACATATGAGGCCGTACGCTGGCTTGCCCTACAAACATAAGTTTATGAATGCAAATGGAGATGGTTGACAAAGTCTTGTGCTTAGGCTGTACCTAAAGTAAATGGGATTATATCAGAACTGATGACACAGCGGTGTGTTTAAGTGTGTCAGGACAGGCAGTTTCACATGCTTGCTTTGATCATTTTGCAGCAGACTGGGGTGTGTTACGACACAAGCCTTAGAGCAGAAGGAGTGACGTGGGAATATGATGACGTAGAACCATTGCGGGGAGTTGCCCCACATTGCACCTAAATGCACCTCATTTGCTGGTGCCTGTCTAAATTTGCCGTTTGAACTTCTTGGTAGTTCTCCGAAAGAGTGGATTCTCTGCGACATTTACAATACAACAGATAAACGTAAAAGTACAAATCTGAGGTGTTTTTATTTGCTGATGCTTTGAGGCAGACTTAATCAGAGTTGTGTGAGTAAGCTACCTGCAGATCCTGAGTGGAAAGCCTGGTCTCTGGCGATGTTTTGCCTTTCAGGACCATCAAACTCCTGGACATAAATCCAGAAGAAGAATCCACCTCCATTCCATCCGGCACATCCACATCCCCAGCACCTGAGATATTGAAACAGGTTTCAATACATCTCAAATCATTTTAAACATAGTAAATCATTACTTCATGTGGGGTTATTAAACAACAACAATGGGTCCACCTAGTGACCAAAAGATAGAAGTGCAGCTCATCCCTCATGCGGGATTAAGAGAATGAACAGATTACAAATAGATCAAGAAAGAAAAATGATACATGTTGACTAATAACATCTGCAGTTGTTTGCACCTCCTTGATCTAAAAAATAAAAATACATATTTTAAGTTTGGTTTATTTATTTTGCTGCTTTTCTGTGTATGAATGTTAGATTAAAAACAAATGCTTAGAGTGCTTAGGTAGAGTACAAAAGTGCTACATGAGAACCAGTCCATTTATGTCTCTTAGTTCTTAAATATAGAGCAAGTTTATGTATGATTAACCTTTAACAGATTTCCTGATTTGACCACCACTCCTAGCTGGCTAGTATCCCTGACCCTCATCTAAAAAAAATCATCTGGGGTCATTACCTATCTCAAGGGCTTCATAGTCATGGGACTATATTGATTGTTTTGCTGGGTGTATTCATGCATATTGATCACAGCTATTGATTATATGTTTTTTTTAAGCAGAGGGAACTGTATAGGCACCCTTTAATGTTTTTTTTTTGGTCAATCATTCAAGCATAAAAAGGCAGCTCACTCAAGGGATGAATCTTGATTTATACATGTTGTGTCTACACATAACAGACATCTTACACAAGCATCAATTTTAAATTGTATCTTTAGACACTTTGTTACCACAACCTATCTCAAAAACAGAAACTGTATTTCCTTTTTTTTTGCTTGCACATTTCAATACATTGCTGTTCCTTTGTCCATTTTCATAGTTAAATATAAAGAATTGACTTTGACCTCCTTTGTTCTACAACACAACCTGAGCTCTGTTAGGCAGGGATCACTGTCCTGCTGAAAAATGAATACAATCAGATCCTTTCCAGACGATATTACAAAGTGGATCAAAATATAACTTTTGTGTGTTCATAATTCCATCATTTTTGACAAGACCCCGAACACCGCTGGCTGAAATGCAGCGCCTCCAGTGTGTTTTACACACAGCTGCAGACACTCTCGGTTTTGTCCTGACCTACTCTGTGGACTATATGACTAATGACTATATGAGCCATAACTTTTAAATTCAGATTCACTCCACAGGACCTGTTGCCTGTTGATTTTCAGTCCAGTTCGTGACTAATTTGGCATTTCCCTCACTCGCTTCTCCCAGTTTCCCTTCCATAAGAGGCCATGTCTGATGAGGCTTCAGTGAACAGTAGATGTAACAACTGATGCACCTCAGAAGCATCTCTTACATCCTGGGTCAGCTCTCTGCTTTGTTCATGACATGACTTACATGGACTGTTCATCTGCCACTTCTTCTGTCCTCCAACTGTCCAGTTAGGACACACTGCTCACCATGTTAAGATAAACAAAAAAGTTTGGCATGTTTTTGGCAATCATCTTGTTGGCACATTTTTACCTTTGGCATTTTCATTAATTCAACAAAAAAAAATGTAAACAAATTATGTGTTTTTGCCTCAGGCTGCTAGCAATAAAGTGCCCAAAGATTCTATTTTAAATCAGTACTTTGTCATGTTGTCTGTTGTGTGCAGACACAACACTGGTTCATCCCTTGAGTTAGGCGCCTTTTTAAAGCTTGAATTTTTCATAGGTCAGTTTTAAGTGGGTTAAAAAACCTCTCAGAGGAAAAACCGTTCCTGAAAATGGTCAGGTACAAGGACTGCACTGAAAATGAGTGAAAAACCAGCTAATGCACATAGAAAAATGTTGAAAGAGCTTCAGAAAAGCTGGAGAACTGTTGCTCAAGGCTACCTAAAAGAATTACAAAAAAGGCGAACTCACTGGAAGAAAAATATAAAGGAATAAAGGGTGGCTCCAGACTTTTGCACAGTACTGTAGTTGATAGAGTTTCTATATCCCAGCTTGAATAATGCCACATGAATGAAACAGCTTTCTTTGCAAGACCTAACTTGTTACAGAGATTATATTGTGTATCCGCATTACAATACAATAGTCAGGAAATCTGATTTTCATATCTTTATCTCAACAAACTATTTCCACTCAGTAAACATGGCAACCGCCTCAAAATGGCACAGCCGTACCTCCCTGAGAAGGCTGACTTGTTTCTTCCTGTTGTCCGTTCTCCTGTTCCACAGTTTTCAGGTAAAGCTGAAGCAATTCCTTGGATTGCCTCTCCTGCTCTCTTCTATCCAAAACCCTCTGCAGCGTCTCCTGGAGCTCCTGGGCCTTTTTTTCTCGGAAGCCCAGAGCAGAGGCTAGCTCAGGGCATGGGGCTTCCACTAAGGTCTGAAAAAGCAATGCAAACCAATAAAATACAATTGGTGGCTCCTATTTTTAGCTTGATTATTACTCTTAAACACTTCCTTATACTTGACATTAATGTTGGTACCTGTAGGTCCGCCTCAGACATGAGAATAACGCTAGTCATGTCCTGCTTCAGCTGCTGAGCCAGTTCATACCAAGGTGCTACAGTACTGGAGCTGTCCACAGTATCAGTCTCCAGAATCACAGAATCCCTCGCCATCCAAGCTGTGCCACCATCAACTAAAAAGTAAATATCAAATTACCAAAGGTGGTGTATTCCCATGATATAAGTGACTGATGATAAAAAGGATGCAGAAAAATGTCAGATAAAAGTAAACTGGCTTACTCCTGCAAGGTGGAGACCACGTCTCTTTGTTATTCAGTAGCATGAATTTTGTGTTTGAGGGTAAACACAAAAAGTAAGCCTGATCTTCTACTACTGTCCCATCATTCTCTAGGACCACTGTGACTGAGTCACTGGAGCTGAACCCAAGACATTGTCGACCTGTTAAAAGAACAGAGGAACTACAAATATTATAGAGGGTCCCTGATTATTGTGTTTAGCCATCCATCCGATTCAATATCCCAGCTGACTGTTGTGGAAAGACGAGGTCGCGAGTCCAGTTTAGAAAAACAAATTACCCTCACATGCACGTCTTTGGACTGTGGGGGGAAACCAGCAAATCCAACACAGATCCTTCTCTCTGTGAGGCAACAGTGCCGCCCATATTTCAGTGGAAAACAATCAGTATTAGTGTAAAACATAAGCCAAATATTCAAAGCAGTAATACCTCAGACGCCACCTGTTCATCAGGTGAGTCAGCATACTTCCACATGTCTAACAAGTCAGCCCATTTAAAGAGTCACCATCTCTTTCATCAGAGCTGACCTATTTGCAATACAAAACATGGCTCACTTCCTCTGCCTTTTAAAAATTGTATATGTTTTCAGATAGCATCCTAGCCATGTCAATGGCAGTTACAGGAGACTTTATGAGAATCAGAAATACACTTCTAGTATCTTCATGTAGGTGGCTTCAAAATCAAGGACCCAGCCTTGTCTCCTCGAAGCTCTGACACATAACAATCAAAGACGTAGAGACACTTTTGTTAAACGGGGAAATTTTTTTTTTTTAAAAACAAAAAAAAACAAAACAGGGGCAACGCCTGGTGACTACCCTTCTAGGAATGAGCAGGAAGAGCAATAGCGTTTCATGTTTAGCTTCTGCAAGTTTAAACACGATGGATAAAAATGGAGATGCTGCTTCTGCTGCCACACAACAAGCTTATCGATAACAATAGGAATAATCACCTCGGTTGTAATGTTAGTGCCTCCCAACACTCCCCAAAATGACTGAAAATATAAAGTTCTTTCACTTTCGCAAATGAGACCCCGCGTTTAGCGCTCAGCACCAGTGCAATCTAAAATGACATTTAAATATAGCACCCACATAGTGTGACTTCACGTAACTGTTACATACCCGTTTAACATTAATGAAAACATAGCTTTTATTAAAGAGAAGGTCTGACATGATAAAGTTCAGGAATGTAAAGCAATGACAACTTACCTTTTTCCTTAAGCTCATCTATGGAGGGAGCTACTAGCCCGTACGATTTTTGTCGTGTGAAATTGCACACCTTACACGGTTTATCCGTCATTCTATTCTGCGTTTTTGTGCTTTCTTTTACCTTAATACTGACAATTACCGACAGCAGCTATCAACTGCCAACATTATCCTCGAATACGGAACTGCCGCCGTGCCGCTGTGGAATCTGGGATATGTAGTTTAGCACATACAAAAAAAAAATCCGAGCAGGAAAACGCGAGAGAAAGAACTGGGTTTGTGTTTACAGTTTGAATATAACGCTATAACCTCTATAGCACTAATTTGAGTACATGAGCTAGATGGCGACCAAAAAAGTCTGGCCTGACAGCGGAGTCCGTTTTTTCTTTTCTTTTTTCTTTCTTAAAGGCATTTGTTTGGTTAGTTGCTTGGTGAGAATAAATAGCTAGGGAGCAGATGGAAGAGAACCTTGAAAATTGGAGGTATGTTCTGGAGAGAAGGGGAATGAAAGTCAGTAGAAGACGGAATCAATACAGAATGTTTGTTTGTGTAAAAGTGAAACCACTAGGAGTACAAATACTTGAAAGAGGGTGGGTTTAAATAGTTTAAATACCTGGGGCCAGCCATCCAAAGCAGAGAGTGCAGGTAGAGTGGAGCGGGTGGAGATGATTATCAGGGGTGATTTGTGACAGATGGATAGCAACAGAGAAGGTTTTTAACATGGTACTCAGACCTGCCATGATGTATTGTTTAAAGACTGTGGCGCTGACAAAAAACAAAAAAACAAAACAGGAGGTCGAGCTGAAGGTTGGAGAATTGAAGATGTTAATATTTTCATTAGGAGTGACCAGAAATTAGAAATCAGAAAGGAGTAAGTCAGAGGGACAGCTCATGTTGAGCAGTTTGAAGACAAAGTTAGAGAGGCAAGGCTGAGATGGTTTGGATATGTGCAGAGGAGGGGAAGTGGATATATTGGACAAAAGATACTGAATGGAGCTCCAGGCAAGAGGAAAAGAAGAGAATCACAGAGGAGGTTCTTGGGTGTAGTGAAGGAGGACATGCAGAGAGTTGTGTGACACAAGTGATGCTAAGGATGGGATGAAATGGAAGCAGATGATCCGCTGTGGCCACCCCAAAAGAGAGTAGCCGAGAGACAAAGAAGACTGCTTTATATGGTTAAAAAATGTACCACTTACATCACAATGTCACCTAAATCAATCATTTTTTAATGCTGTTAGTCTAGCATTTGGGGGTCACACTTTTAGGGAGTTCCTGTAGCAAATGACTTTATACTTTTATTTATTTTATTATTTTATTTATGAAATACAGTAAATAAATAGTGTCTTCTTGCTGTGAATTCATTAAGTACTGTGGTTTCTGAAAGGGCCCTGGGCAAAGCCTTATTAAGCTATTATCTGGAGGCTGAATGTAAATCCGTTTCAACAAGTAGGGACTTAACCACACCTCGTGACTAAGCTGTTGGCTTTGTTGTATAGATTTTTTTTTCCTGTACTTTAGGCGCAAGGGTGTGTTCAGCTGAGGAAATGATGAGGCTAACATTAAGTATAAAACTAGAATAGGCTCTAAATGACAAAAACAAACAAAAAAAATACAAAAAATAGGTTTTCTTGGCAATGAAAGATAGACAGTCCTCAACTTTGACCACACAAAAGTCTCAGTATAAGATCTATGGAAGGTGTGTGAGATTGAGAATGTGCTATGAGGAAACTGAAACCGAACCTGATGTGCTTTTATATTGTAGCGTTTCAATAACAGCCAGTAAGAATGGAGAGCCTTCAGTGAAGCTTTGCTGTTAGATTTACCCTGCACTGTTCCTTACTCACCTGCAGGAGGCAGCAGTGAATTTTAACGCATATTGCGTGGTAGAAATATGCAAGAAAGAGAGGAAGGGTGGTAGAAGGAACAGAAGAAGAAGAAGATGGCATCCCACGA
Organism: Hemichromis elongatus; assembly: GCA_015108515.1. NCBI lineage: Eukaryota > Metazoa > Chordata > Actinopteri > Cichliformes > Cichlidae > Hemichromis > Hemichromis elongatus. The sequence goes on from VUQR01035538.1 coordinate 46,243, forward strand.
CCAAGCTGAGTCAACAACACAGGTATATATGCATTATAAGTGGTTTCTTTTTAATGGCCATTTGCGGTAATGAACTCTTTTGGATATTTCAGGGCTTTAGGTGTCTTAACTTTGGCTTCACGTGCCTGTAAATGCTCAGCAAGTTAGAGATTAGCATGCCTGCTAGTTAGCATGCTAGCTAGGTTACGAGTCAAAAGTTGTCAGTGAGACATGAGTGTGTTTACAAGTGGGCAGGAAGGGGCGTCATTTAGAGTTATCATATGGTGTCTAAAATAATAGGGCATAGTTGCTAAATTTGCAATTGTCATCAAACGGTACAGCTGTACAATTGCATCTGAGCCTGTAGCCTCGTTTTACTGTGTGCAGATAACTGTAGGTGCAACTCAAAGGTCAGTGTAGGCAAACAAACCTGATAGTTTCTGCTGGGATGCAGTCACAGTGTTGAATTAACCAGCACCCAAAAACAAATTTCAAAGGTTTTTATTCATGTATGTCACCAGTGACAGATGTGCTTTTTGCTGCTACAGCGGAGATGCTGTTGCTTTCAGAAAAAAAGATGTTTATATATGCTGTCGAAAAATATACAAGATTTTTATGTACGTAGTTGGGAGCTAATGGCTTTAAGTGTATAAAAAGTGTTTACCACATCCAAAAACTAATAAAGTCAAGGAAGACTGTAATCGAGGAACTGAGTTATTGAGTGGATTGCCAGTATTTACAAGTACTTGTAAAGTTATCAGTCAGTGCACGGGCAGCAGACAAATCTACCAATAAATGCTAGCATATGCCTGTTCAGTACTATTTCTTTTTTGAAACTGCCACTCACGTGAGCAGATAGATCAAATCTCTCAGTGTGGTCAAATTCTTTCTTGAAGTAAAATAATCAGTCAAGCTATAACTAGAGGCAAAGTCTAGTTATGTAAGTTGGTAGGCTTTCAAATATATTCTACAATAGTTATGTGACACTACTTGAATTTGCTGGTTTCATGTTTGGACGTGCACACGTCTACAGTAGTTTTTCTGTTACTCCTTCATCTGTGTGAGTTGCTTAGTTACATTAAACACTTTAAATAAATTTTTATTGTTTTTTAAAAAAATCTCTAAACAGTAGCTGTAGCTCAGGAAGTAGAGCAGGTCATCTACTAGTTGTAGGCATAGAGACTGTTGCTCAAGTGTGCTTGCCAAAGTATCCTTAGGCAATTTCTTACCCAAGTTGGCTTCTAATGCGTTCATCAGAATGTGTGTGACAGTTGCATAGAAAGCACTAAGGCCTAGAAAAAAAGTGTTTGAGTGGGTGAATGAGACAAGTTGGATAAAATGCTTTGAGTGCTTGAATAAAAAAGTACTATATGAGAACCAGACCCTTTATATCACTAATGTTTTCTTATGCAATCTTGTGGAAATGACAAATAGCCTTTTTTATTTTTATTATTATTATTTTTTTTCCTGCCCATAGGACAAATCTGTCCACATTCTACTACAAGCACTGCTCCATAAACGTCACAGTGAAACAGATACCCTTCAGTTTCCATAAACAAGTTATTTGTGTTGTGAATTTTCCCTAGTTCACAATTTCCACAGTTTCCCATCTATTACTGTACATAGGGAAATATTTATGGAATGCATTATGAAGCTAAACTCTTCACCATGATGAGAACAGGTTAAAAAACCTATGAGTTATGACTACCTAACACGAAGTTAGGTAGGTAGTTAGTTTGATGCTCGCAGCTGTTTCTAGAAGTCTTTCTTCTGAATTTATTACATACCTGCAGAATCATACAGCAGCACGATGCATCTAAAAGCTTTTAAAATGCACGAGAGTTGCTCACATTTATGCACCTGACCCCACAGACGTAACTACAGTCACCTACAGTAAATTATCCCCAAAATTCATGGCGTTTTGATGAGGATCTAGCAGCAGATAACATCGTGTTCTTTACTTCACAAAGGCTCCAACAGGTTTAGGTGCTGTAGCTAATGGGGATCCTAATAAACTAAACAATTTTTAGGTGTAAGAGTTGCCTAATCAGTTTGCAGAAATTTGTTGAAGTTTGAAAGAGTGCTGAGGCACTTTGCATAAATGTTGTTGATATGCCTGAATGAAGCCGAGACGCCTATTGTTGTAAAAGTGTCCCATACCTGAATAACCGAATACTGTCACTTTAACAGATGAAGCCAGCAATGTTACATACCCTGCGCTTGTTAAGGGCGCCCATAGTTACCAAGCTTCAAATCCACGTTACTTCTGTTTTCCACTAGATGGCACTCTAATACAAATGTTTGTTTATGTTCTCAGCCTGGCTATCTGCCTGGAAAAGATGGAGCGCATAGCCCCAGAGAAGAACTGGTAAGAATTTATCCCTTAATCTGAATTACATGAGTTATTGGTAAGGAAACATTGACTGTAACCACAAAAACATTAAAGAAAGCTAATGTAAGTAATGTAAGTGAGAGCTGGAAAGAAATAGCAGCTTGGAATTAAACAATGCAAATATTAAATCACATTTCTTGTAATGAAAACAAAAAGCAATGAATAAGGTATCACAATAGCTGGAAATAATATTATTCCCAGATGGTTCACGCTGTGATTCTCAATACTAGTGCTCAAAAGTGTGGATTTTTTAAAAACTCAAGTATTAGTGAAAATCAGAGTGAAAATCTTTTAATTTCTTGGCTTGATCTGGTGATGCATAGTTGAGGAAGATTATGATGCCCCCCCTTAAGATCTGATAATTTAAAGACTTTTATTCGGCTGTATTACACATTCCCCAGGGAGATCCAGTATTAAAGGCTTCCAATTAGCAGACAGTCACTTTATACATCACAATGATGTCCCCAAGCTGTAATGAGAGTATACTTTATGTTCTTGGTCTTTAGAGAGGAAAATGGTCTATTTTAACAGCAGCAATGGGTTCCACCGTTTCTTTAATCATGCATAGCATGAAACTTTGACTGCACATCTTTGTTGCTCTTTGTTTATCCTTCTTTTTTGTAGTCTGTGTCAGAATTGGGTCGGGAAGATCCTGAATTGGTTTGCTAATAATTAGTCTTTAAGAAAAGTGTTTCGGAAAGTCGCTAAAAATTTTGAGTTCCTTCGTCATGTAGTCTCCTATACAAACACAAAGGGCACTTGAAGGTGTTGGTACCTCAAAAAGGTGTTGTTTAACACGAATAAATGCCAGTTTTCCTCTTCAGTAATGTGCCGAGTGTTTATAAGGCATTCTTGGCCCAAGCGATGACTATAACCAGGAATGTTTGGTAATTGCTAAGTGGGATGGAATCCATCCCAGGTACACTCGCTGTCCTTGTATAGGCACAGCATGCAGGTTATAGAAGTGCTGTATTGTTCAGCCTACATGTCTCAATGTCATTCACCACCATTCACTCTTCATCTTCCCCCCATCATCCCTTCATGCCAAGGCTAATTTAATCCTGGGGTTATTGATTGTGGGAGCATTCTCCCAGGCTTTCTTTCAATTTACTTCAATTTCATCATCCCAGTGCGCTTCAAGACTGTCTCCTCAAAAAAGGGAAGAAATTTTTGTTATGAGGGATTCGAGACTGGTTGACAAGTCCCACCACCACCCTCACTTCCAACCCCTTTTCTCCTTTCTCTTTTTGATGAGCTGCTCTTTCCCAGTTAAGTGGATTATTACAGTAGGGATAATTCTTGTCACATGGCATTATTTGGATGAGGTGAATAATTGAAATTTGTGTCTGAAAGGATTTTATCTGGATGAGAGGAAAGGGAGTGCTGGCAGGGTTGGAAGGGCAGGGAAAGAAGGGAAAAGCAGTCTCTCCCTCTCTCTCTCTCTCTCTCTCTCTCACACACACACACACAAACACACACACCCATTTGCATAACATCTATGTGCACATGTGCATGTCAGACTGGGGACACCAGTCATGTTAACAGGTTCTGACTCACCTCGCCGAGATCAGCAGGCCTTGGCACACTGCACGGCATGGACCCTCCTCAGTGGCAGAAGGGTCCAGCTCAGGGGCCGGTGCCACAGCCTCTGCCACTATACCAGGCCAGACAGGGATATCTGGACCTGCAGGTTAGAGCGAGAAGAAGGGGTGGGAGAGCCCGCGTGAGTATGTGTTTCATGGTTGACTGGTATACCAGTCGCTGCCAGCCGCTGCTATTGCCTCTGGCACTGCTGTTTGCTCACTCTAACCCCGACCGCCTCCGTCTCAAACCCCCACCCCCTCCCACCTTCCACTCATCCCTGCCATGACCATTACCCCAGCCAGTCTATTACTAGTCTTTCCCCAGTCTTTGTGCTCTCTCTCCCTATAGTGACACCCTGCACTCACCCTTCATCTCTTTCAGACATCATCTCTTTCTCCTGACTGCCTATAAAATCACCCAAACACATGACAATGCTATTAATGAGCAAAAATCCCACTGATCAAATGAGTATACAGAAAGAATTTGGCAAATATATTGGCGTAATATAGATATTTTGACAGGTTAACTAGATCTATTGAAAAAAAAATAACATTTTACTTCTCCAAAATAATCTGCGTTTTATTTTTTATGCATTGAAATTTTTAAATTTGTACATTTTTATTTCTCTTGTTAGAAACTATATGACATGAGAGAACAGTTATGATGAATGTGGCTTTTATTTTGTTAAGTTTTTAATTATTGTCCAGAATAATTAAAGTAAAGCTGTATATTTCTTATTAGAGTTTTTGCTCATTAAATTCCTTTGAGCCGATTAACTCTGAAATACTCTCGCTACCTCTGATGACAAACTTAAGGGTCACATGTCATCACTAAATGCAATTCCTACAGATTTAGGTTACTGTTTACCCCATTCTTTACTCTTTGCATTGAAAACCAACCCTCAGTTTAAGGAGTGCATATTTGTTTGTGGGTATGAAAGCATGTGGTTTTTTGTTTGCAGTAGGTGCTTCTGTACCGTTTGCACATGTAGACACAGATAGTGTGAACTGGGCGTGTTTTATGTGTTTAAGTTTGGGGATTTTAGTACAGCAGAGGGAGGGGAAAAAGAACGGTAAGAAGAACATCCCCAGTCTCACAGCAACTTCAAAAGCTCTCCTTCCCCAGGATATTAAGCGACTGTGATGAAAAATTTAGCAAGCGTTAAATAAGCCGCTTTGAAGTGATCTGTTTTGGCTCAGCAGTCTCCAAATTTCCGTAGCCCCTCTGCAATAGCTATCTCGCTACAGAGAGGGAATAAAAGGAACAGTGTGTTAAGTGCAGAAGTTGTAGGGGACCTGGCTGGTTGGCAGAGGACCTGCACACAGTAATTGGTGTGGCCAAAAACATGAAGGAGCCACTGCTGCCGCCGTCCCCCTTTTGTTGTTCTCTGGATCGTTCTCTCCTCATTTCACCTCTCCCTTCCCTGATGAGTCTTTTGCTGAGTCCCGTGAGTTGCAGGCAGACAGATGTTGCTCATATGTTTGCGTTTTTTTCCTCACATATGCGTGGGTGTAGCACAAATGTAACACAGTGGTGATACCAGGAAGTCAGGGGTTACTCTCGGGTCTTGACTCAGTTATTTTTTACCCTCAATGACTTTTCCCATAGAACATGTGTTTAGAGGAGATGTCTCCTTTTAATACCAGTTTACCATCTATATGCATGTATGTGAGTGTAATTGTGTGTATGTGTGTGCATTTTTATTTCTCCTAAAAAGATTTCTACAAGTTAACCTAAAAATGTACATACAGTAGATTTCTTTTTTACACTTCGGCCTCCATAAAGCAAAGAATAACAAGAAGTGAATCTCTAATTTGACAATCATATTTCAATTCATTTCACACCCATCTCTCCTAAAGCTATTATTTTAATTTTTTTTCACAACTTCAGGTTTCAACATGCTCCAAATTAATTATTGGGGCAGAATAAGAAATGGGAGCCAGTAATGAGCCCGCTATAGTAACTCCACTCCTGTCAAGGAACTAGGCTACCATTTAGTTAGTCAAGGGATCCTTCTCTGAGATTTTCCTTTTTTCCTCTTTGCTCATTACTTTAATTGTAATTGTAATCCTTTATTGGAGCTGTCTGCAGTAAAGGAGAGTTATGGTCCGAGTGGGGGCGCGAGCCATAGAGATATTTCATGATTATTGGGGAAGACGGTCACTAGGTGGCAGCCACTAGTTCGGCCTTGGTGTAATTACTGAGTGGGAAGTGATGGCAAGATATTCTGTGAGTGTGTGTGTGTGTGTGTGTATGCATGTGGATTTGTGCACCAAAGGTGGGGGAAGAGAGATTTCTTCAAAAGTAGTGCACTCCTTGAAAGAGAGAGGTCTGATAAGCCTGATCGACTGCTATCTCATAGTCGATAGTGTCTGTATCCTGTCATGCTTACTGTAAACATGCGACACACTCTGCAAAAAGCACAGATCAAAGAGGTGTCGAAAGCGTCCGCCTTCGTGTTTTTGTGGTGATTCTAAATAAGTTAGTTTTAAGATGTAATCTGCAAGCTGTATTCACACTGCAAGGTAGTGCAAGGTGATGTAATATAATGCGTGGTGGGGGTGGGGATTAAGTGGTATGGCACTGTGTCTCTGTGCCCGCACTTTTACAAAAGGAACATCTGCACGGCACAGTTGGGTTTAGTGGTCGCGGGGAAGTTTTCCCTTTGAAAAGCATCAAGGCTCAATTCTCTGTTTCACAGCGCTCATTGTGCATCATGCGCTGTTTGTTTCAGTGGTTAATGACACAGGAAGGGCCCTCCATTTTATTGTTGCTGTGTTGCACTTTTTCCCCCTCCTCGCCCAACCCGGCAGTCAGCCTCCTTAGAGGACTCTGTATGAATTCTCACTGTCATGTCCAAGGACGAGTGGCGCAGGGTCAGCTAATTGCTTTTATGATTATGATTTCACGTCAGATTTATCGTGCATGCTCGGAGCACATCTTCCAGGTCCTGCCGACGTTGCTGGCTTGGATGGGGGGAAAATGAGTTTACAGCTTCTGGCTGTGACTTCTTGTTTAAGTGCAGGTCACACTTTTTGACTCATTAGAGTTGAACGCAGGGGGTGAATCACGGTGGCTTTTCCTGTAAAAGCCTCAGTTTTCTATGTCAGTAACTGTACTTGTTTTTCTCATATCTGGCCACAAAAGAGCATTTTCTTACTTGGCCTTCAACATGTGCTGAAGTTTGGAGGTCATGAGCGAGGAATGACACAGACAAAGATTTTGGTTTTTCTGTCGTTTGAACTTTTTATGAGCCATAAATCCCTCATCTTCGTTTCTGTTCGCAAATGAAATCATTACGCCGATTCCCCTGCAGAATGCCAGAATTATCAGTCGACTCCTTTTTGATGTTGGCGATGGTTCCACCCACCTCTTTGAAAGGGATGAGCACAGATGAGTCCAACCCATTTTATAAATTATTTTTATTTTGTGGTTTCTGCCTTGTGTGCTGAGCCGGACTAGATCCGAATTGCCAGCCCCAGACAATAGCGTTTTCAGTCTTTTGACGAAAGCACCGCAAGGCCTTCAATTCACTGTAAAGTTCCCAGTAAATGAAGAAGCAGCTGTTGCCACTGTATGTCAAAAATAAGCACCTTTTTTTTTTTGTAGATGGAGTTTAATGTCATAACCGTGGCTCTTGATTTGTTGCTGTAATTTGACCTCGCTCTGACCTTCCTGGCTGGGCCGCAGTGTGACTAGTGACAGATGCAGCCTGGGAATATGGTTTGGATAGTTTTCCAATGCGCACAGGAATGTTCAAGTTAGTTTTACGCAAAGTTCATTTTGGAGACATATGTAAAGTCTGTGATTAAGCTGAATTCAATAAACTTTAATGAATACTTAGAACTTTATTTGTAGGGTTTTTTGTCTCTGCGAGTATATTAATGTAAACAGCATGGTAACAGAGCTGTAATTTCCTATTCTCCCACAATTTAGTGAACTGTCACAATATGTTTACTTAAGAAATGACAGAAATACGACACCAGTTTAATTACAGCGTAGTCATTTTGCCTCAATATACTTGGGAAAGTGGTCTTATTGAGCTGAGCTTCCTTTATACTTTCTATTCTGCTTTGTAATTACTTCGGCTTGATTTATCATCTTTTCTTTGTGTTTATGGTTGTAAACTGCTCGAGTGAGTAACTTGGTCTGAGAGTGGCTTGTCTCCTTGCAGCGAGGCTGGAAATCTCCTGATGAATCTGAGATGTCTCTGCTGTCAAGACTGCTCACATCGCTCTCAGCCTCCAATGTCACTTTCAAGGCATAATTACACAAGTTGTGTTGATTAGTATGAGAAGCAATTACAGTGGCTTTCCGCTGCAAATGGAGAATGTGATGGCTCGTGATTGACACGAAGCATCCTGGCTTTAATAAGTAAATGACTATGGTAATTCAGGTACTGAGACCCTTTGATTTGTCAGCATCTTTCTCATTTTTGTGATGTCCTCAGATTTTAATGAACATGAATTTGATTGAATCCGCCTTCATTTCCCCATGTCCCTGCACCTGTCTGTCTCTCCTATCAGTCCACTAAATGCTCTCATATGGGAGTCATATACTTGTGCTTTCGTAGCTATCCTAAACAGTCCTGCTGCCGATGCCGAATTATCTCTCTTAATAAATTCAGAGCGTAAAAAGAAAAGGAGGGGAAGAAAAAAAGAAAAAGAAATGAATATCCTGCAATTTTGGCACACTATTAAAAATGCCTTTTAGCATATCGTGCTTTCACAAGTGTAGAAATCAGAGGAAAAATTATTTGTAATTGACACTTTGGGGAACATTTTTTTTTTCTCTTTTTATCTTGCTTCCCAGTAAGTTATTAGCTGTTAATTTGTCGGCAAGCTCCCCTACAGCGCTAGATATTTGTTCAAATGCTGGGATCCCCTCAGTGCATTTGTAACTACACTTCTGAAAATGCTGCCCTGTCTAATTATGTAATATAATACTGCCTTTTAGGCAAGTTTCTTTTAATTGAATAATATTAGTGCTAACTAAGGAAAAGCTATTGGAACGGCAATACTTAAAAGAGCTGTTTCTACCCTGTATGAAATGCACAGCAGTGCAGTGTAGTACCACGGCAATACAGCAGTCTGTGTATTTTAGGTATTTGAATAAGAGCCAAACATTTATGCTAGAATTTCATTGGCCTAACCCCCCATCTCATATTTCTTTCTTTCTAAACCACAGTTGGCCTAATCAAGTAATTCCCTGTTTGTCTTAGTAACCCCCTATAGAGTCATACATGCATACATATAATAAAATAATTTGCTCTTGCACTCCCTATCCCAGCTGTAATTTATATGGATTGAATGAGTGCTGCATTGTGGAAAAGCACGAGTGGACCAAATGCTCGTTTGTCACCTCTAATAAATGTTGGAATGTAAATTATGAACTTATGCTTCAGATGTAAATGCACTTTATTCCAGTCCTTAATGTAAACAGACCACTCCAATACATTAAGGGGTGTGGGGGAGGGCAGAGGGATATTAGATTTGGAGTTTTTGACTGTTTTCACAATCAATAATAAGCACAAAAGAGGCTCGATGGGGAGCATTATAACATATCTAAAGTCGCCTTCATAAATTATTGCATGAAAGCAGGCTTGTACACCAAAAATGTAAATACATTAATGTTATTAATAATGTAGTGACTAATAGTTCTATCAAGACTGTAATAGCAGTTTAATGGAATATGACAGCAAGAATGTATTACACTTCTTACATTTAGATGGGACCTCACATGACATTTATCAGAGATTTCGGTAACAATTTTTTTGATTATTTTGTTAAGTTAATTGCTTCTTTTCCCCCCCCCCGAACGTCTTCTCTGGGAGAAGGGGCAAAAAAACTGGTAATGGATATTAATTAATATGTGTCAGTTTTCAGGGTTTGATTAAAAATAATGAAAGCAAAATGCTAATGGGATTTCAGAGTTTCTCTGTGTGTGGCGCCCTGAGATTGTGGCTTTATCTGAGAAATCTGAAAAAAAAAAAAAAAAAAGATAGTATGGTGCTCTGTAGGCTAAAATGAAAGTGACAGAATATAGAAACTAAGATAAAATGGAGCTAAAATGGAGCACTTGAGTGAAAATATTACACTCCAGTTAGACTTTAGAGGTGTGGCTTAGAAGTGTAATGCCAGTAAAAACTGTCATGTTTCTGGTTGGAAAATGAAACTTGATCCTTGCACCTGCAGTGAAAGAGATTATTGGGATTTTTTTTTTTTTTTAAATAAAAGGGCCAAGTAAATAATTCTGACAAGTTGGTAAGTTGTTTTTTTTTTGTTTTTGTTTTTTTCTGGCTACTGTCACATCTTTCTAAATCATTTTTGCTTGCCTCAGAGTCACCAAATATGACTTGATTATTTTCTTTCTTTCTAGAATCGTCAAGTAGCTTGCGTGTGTTTTCATGTTATTTTAAATTGGGCATCCCTCGTTAACCTTCAAATCGAGCACTGGTAATATGTAGACTCCGTCACCTTCACATAGAGTCTTCTTGTTTGTGTCTGTATTTAAAGGTAGAGAGCGACTGTAAACCAGGAGTCAAACAGACATTGACACAGTAGTTAAAAAATAAATAAATTAAATAAATAAATAGCCAATGGCACAACTGACAATTACCCAACACCTGGAGTGGCTTCCCTCCCCAGCATGTGCTTCAAGACTGTCAACTTCTTGTTAATGCAGTGATTAACAGGAAGATTGCATTTGTTTTCCTGTGCAGCTCTCCTGGCAGCAGCACTTTGCTTTCTCTTTGATTAAAATAGTAGATGGATGGATGCATTGTAGCTCTGTCATGAATTTCAAAAGAAAGGGTGACAAGGAGACGTTAGAAATGGAATAAATAGAGGCGAGGGTGAGGCCTTTCTGTCCTTTCCAGATTGTGTTTACTGTGGACTGTGGGATTTTGAGCGAGGTATTGGCGGCCTGCAATCCTGTGGAAAGAGTCAGCCAACTCTGACAGTCACCCAGCGGCCTTCGGTTGTCTCCAAATTTCACTCACTCACAGATTTTTTTATTTATTTATTTTTTTGCCTGTCTCTCCTTGTACATTTTTTCCATTCTTTTAATGGCACCGCTACCTGTCTGTTCCCCCTCACATCTGCAGGCGCTGCGTCATGGTTCCAAAAGTGTGTGGAAAGTGGTTTTGGGTATCATGGGGATGAGAAAAGGGGAAGTGAAGGAGCTTCGTCAAACAGCCTGTACTTTTAAAATACAGAGAGTGGCATTGTCGTGTGTTTTCTGTGTCAAGGTCGACAGAAAATGTCAGAACAGGTGTGCTTCTGCTGCTGAGCTGCTTGCCAGCTCAGCCCCTTTTGCTGTAACACGCCACCTCGTGTGACATTATAGTGGTTCACTGCGGGTTGTCTCCTCTCTCTCTTTCTTTTGGAGGCACATGGTAAAACATGTATTTTCCCCTGTCACCGCGTGACTTGATGCTCGGCTAAGATGGGTGTCGCCGCCTAAACTTTGACCACTGCCTCTGATTGTCACGTAGTCATAAAGTGTTGAGATGCTGATTTGAGATCTAAAAGAAGAGCATAAATCATATAAATTTATGTGCTGTATGAGAGTGTCTTAACTTTAGATCACCAGGCAGCCATGTTGCAAAAACTGAAAATGTTGCGCTCACTTCTCAAAAGAGAAGGATACTGTTTAGGCGGGGTGTGTATAAACCAGATGTTACATATTTTATCACTATATCATGGTGAGTTTTTATAACTCGCTCATCGTTTATCGTTATCTGGTTTACAAAGGTTAAACTAAATGGCTTTTTTAATGAGCTGTCTTTTTTTCTCTCTCTCTGAGTTAAAAAAGAAATACAAGTGGTACTTCTCTGGCCCTGATGATTGCTGTTTTTTGTTTGTTTGTTTGTTTTGTTTTGCTGTCAGCACTCTGCTCTTTATGGTTTTCTTACACTCGAGGTTAGACTCTTAGCGGTGGTTGGATGCCTCTGGAAAAAAAGAGAATTAGCCAACGCATTTCTTTTGTCACTTGGTGTGATCGGGAGCAGACTCTTGCTGCTGCTCTCTTTCTCTAAAACCAAACGAAGGCCTGCTGCCTTAAGTTTCCTCCCTCGTTCGATGTTTATTTCAGCCTGACTTGTCTACTATGGTAGATGTGTGGCCCATTGTCTTGGCAAGTGTGTCTAAATGTTTCTGACAGGTCTCAGTGAAAGACAGGCCGCAAGGGTAAACTGCCAACCCCACCCCTCGTATGCCACCTCTGCCAGCCCTAGCCAGTAGATGGCGATGTTCATCTTTCCTGGCTCCGTGCCTTCCTTGATGCGTCTCCCTTTACACCATCCTTCCCCTCTCCTTCTCTCTGTGGAACTCACTGAGGAAAGAGGGGTCTAACCCTGTATGGAGGGTCATGCCACCAATTCCTGGTCCCCTTTGAAGACCATGAAATTGCTGATCCAAGACACATGATTAGTGCATTCAGCCTATTGACTGGAAAAGGGTTGACACACAATTACAATGTCACTGGAATGTCACAATCTGTCTAGTTGTCTTTCTGAGCATAGGCTTATCCAGTGGCACAGTGTACCCAAGAAGGAATAATTTGATCAATAAAAGGACACCTCTCTCTCGGTTGTCACGGGCCTCTCTATTTTAGGTTTATTAGTCAATTTGGCAGGCTAGCAGACGAAACTGATGCCAACTCGCTGCATCTTCACCGCAGCTCTCGCCTTTATTTGCCTAGCGTAGTGGTTCAGTTGTGTGCATTGCAGGATGTGTATGCAATGTGTTTGTGTCCATGGGTGGGTGCTTCCTCAGTGAGCGGAGCAGTTTTGGATGAACAGAGGAGGATAGGCTTGTCACTGTAAGTTGCTTGTGACGGAAGCAGCTCTTCTCCTGACACCACAACACAACTTCTGTGGTGTGTCGCTTGGACACAAGCTTCACGTTGTTTGCCGCTGGTGCCGCTTGCATTTTGCCTCAATCAACTAATTGAATGTGAAAGGCCGGCAGGCCCTGATGATGTGAAGGACAACACACAGAGCAGTGGCAGGTTTAAGAAAAGACCCTGTGCTTCTTTATGTTACCGTAGCAAATCTCTCAATTTCTCTTTACCACAGAAGTGAACTTATTTATGTAGATTTGTATATTTATATATGCTATAATACAAATGTTTAGCTGTTTTGTGTTAACCTATGTGTATATTTTGTTATGAAAATTGCTATTTTAAAACGTGTTTATGTTTTTGTTTTTTCATAACAGCAAAACCACTTTCTATGGCTTTCTGTTCATCTACATTTTCACTGTACACTCTTCTGTTTATTGTTGTTAAAAGATACATGAAACTGTTGCTGTTGTTTTGTTTATTTATTTATTTATTTTTTTTAAAAAAAAATCATTTTAATGATAAGAAATTTTTAATCAACAAAAAATGATCAGGTTTCTGACAGTTCAGTATCTTTTATTCTATTTTAAACTTTTTTCTCATATATCGGATTGAAGTCATTTCTAAAAAGAACATTTTTCATACTCGACGCATTTACAGACCGCATTATGACCACATTTTTTTGGTACGCTGTGCGTAGATAAAGTTGCGTTGTGAGCATTTTCGTGTTTTTGAAAACGATCACACGGAGCTGCTTGTCACACAATGTCATCACTGACTGCGCAAGAAAGAAAAAAGAAAAAGGAAAAAGCTTCGAATTACAGGAAAGAGGCACTGCATTAAAGAACAAAAGAGATCGATGGCAGTACATTAAATTTTATGCGAATGAAAAAAAAATCAACTAATTAAAATTGATTACTCCTGCTTTGTAAATGTGTTTCTGAATTAAATTATTGTATGAAAACATTTTGACCAATCGAGGAGCTGAGGAAGTATCCATTACTGGATTGCAGCTGAGAAGGGGCTGGAATGTTTTGTGGTAGCTAAGTAGTTTGTTGTGCTTCGCTGCGACTCGCTTCTTGCACCCCCCACTGCTAAAGTGCCATGGGTTAATCTCTGATGACCCTCATCTCTGAGAGCAGCTTCAAACCCATGGTTTGGGCCTTTTACCTGAATTAAAAGGAATGTATAGGCTAGGCAGTATTTTTGCCCAAAGTAAGTGAAAGTGAGGTGTCACTCACAGAGTCGCTCCTCTTTAGTCATCGAGGCTCTCGGGGCTCTTGGTGCCCCGCTGGGGATGTCCTTATCTAAACAGTCATCTGTCTCACTAGTTTAGCAAGGGCAACCCCAGGCAGCACGACTGACAGTTGCACATTAAGAAATGTCAAATTCGGCTTTATAGCATATCTGTCAAGCTAGTTTTGAGTTGGCTGAGTGCCACATGTTTGTCTTCATGTTTGGATCTCGCAAGAATAAACAAAGCGCATGACTTTGTTTTTGCTTCTTGTTCCGTTAAAACACGTGGTAGCTTCAACTACAGTTTCTTGTTCTGCACAAGGATTTTTTTTTTTTTACCTTCTACAATCAACTCTTGAAACAAGTTCAACGTTTTTGCAAGTCAGTAAAAAAAGAAGCCAGCTAAACTCACACTCACTTTCTTTTTTGGGAAACTTCTGAACTTAAGGTTTAGAGGAAGTAAAACATTTCCAGCAAATTAAACACAGTTTTGAAATATAGTTTGAAACTTTTCTAAAAATTGCTTGTATTTTGGAAAATAAAAAGGCAGCTTCCTTTTTTTTCTCCCCCTTTAATTTTTTTTTCTCTTCGACAAGCGTAACATTATTCATAATATTATTTTAAGTGTGTTTTTACCTTTCTGTCAGTGGCCTTGTCGAATACAGTCTACTGCGGCCCTCGGTTTTTCTCACCGCTAAACTACTCAACTTTTCCATGTTTGTGATGACAAAACTTTGATAGGGAAATGCTGCTCAATGGAAAGTTTGTTCTCTATATGCAGTGGTCTTGAAAAAAAAAAAGAAAAGCTCAATTTCCGTCCACCAACCCCCCTTTACAAAAATTGCATAATATGCTTTTGATGTCATGATCGTAGCCTTGCCCATGGCTCTGACACTGATACAGCGCATGTTATTTTTAAACCTTTGCATAGCAAATGTCAATGAAGTTTTCCATGACCCTTTTTCATCTGCTGAAATGTTGACTCTGACCTTTAAATTTCAAAAGTTAGGATCATTCAATAAAGATTGACCACATTTCAGAGTGTAACACACAAAACAGAAACCCACAGTTATTTACCCCGGTACTCAAAATAACCTGTGAACAGATGCAAAGTAGTTTAGAAAAGCCCACGTTTAACCAGTAATGCTTTATCAGATTTTGCTTATGCTGAAGACGAGTTTCAGTAATTGCTGCTCATTTCATTTTATAGCGTTCTTCTTTGAAAACGCACTGCACATGAAGGGACGCGCAACAATGAGTGAGAAACGAAGGGTTGTTTTTGTACAGTCATTGTTAGAAAGATTCATCTCCAGCAGAGCCCTTGAAGCTTCTCGAGTGTCTGAACAACTGTGGATGTTAGCTAAACGGTCAGCTCTGCACCTCACTTCCTGATGTTTCTCAGGGTCAGTAATTCTCTATAGCTGTTCCCAAGTGGCCTTGCTTTCTCCACTAAAGGTCACATTAAAGCGGGAAAGATGTCACAATTAGAAGGGCATTTAAAGCTGCTCTTTTAAAAAGATTAAAAAGCACTGTTGGCCACATCAAGCAGTCAGGCAACTAAAGGAAATACAATAATTGCATTAAAAGTTAATTCCTTTCTGGCAGGGCTCTGATATCAGAAAGGTATTGGGTTAAGTCATTTAAGACAGCTGCCCCTGATAGCAGATCATCCATGAAAGCACCAAATTAATATAGAGCTTCATTTTTCGCCGTCTCTCACTTTCTCCTGCTTTTGGTCCTCCAAACGTGTGTTTGGGGGGGAAATTTGAGACTAGCTTAACACAATTTTTGTTCATGTCTATCAGTCTGTTATTATATCAGGGGCACTTCTCCACAAATGTACAGGCCAGGGCAATTTGGAATGAATTGATTCACACTGAGACCGAATTCTATACTTGCTAATGATTTCCTTTTAGACCCTCAATTGCACCCCCACCCAGCTTCTAGTTCCATCAAGTCCTGCAAATCTTTTCAATGTTGCAGACAAATTGTGTACATATTTTTGCAGAACAGATAAGGAGTAAAGAGTTGCTTAGTACATGCCAGTCATTTCCTATTCAAAAAATATAAAAAGTTGATGTTGCACTCTTTTTTTGTCGTCTTTTTCTTTTTTCTTAATTGTTTAAAGTGTTTTAGATAAGAATATGTGATACCATGAGACCATGAGACTGTGAATGGAAAATCTTGAGGTTTTTTTTTTTTGTTGTTGTTTTTTTTTAGCTCTGGTGTGGTATCTTTTATCAAAGTGTTCTTGTTTATTCCAAGAAGGTTTGCAACCCTAAAACTGCATTTTTACCGTATTGCACAGTAATTGCTCGATAACTAGCGGTTTGAGTTGGCCTAAATAATTCAGACTGAAAACACGAATCTTTTCTTTCTTCTTAGATTCCTTTTTAAATTCTCGTGGTTAAAATGCAGGCTGCTTTAAAACTGAAACTAGCTACAAATACAGAAACCAGCCCAAAGAATCAATTGTAAGATATACCACGAATTGGTGTCTGATGATCAAAAGTCTGAATTTCCCATATGCTCACACTTGCTCTTGAATTCCTGTAAAATATCCATAGGTGGGTCTTACGGTATATTATAGTTAAGTGCCGTTACTAGTTGGGGCAAAACTATACAACTGGTTACATGGATTCCCTCAGGCGTCTATCCATGCGGTTCGAACGTAATTGGATCTCATCCTCATTTCTCACAATTCAAGGTATTACAGTTGTAATTTTCAGACAAGTGCAGTGCAAATTCTTGTCCAATTCAAACTCAATAACATTTCTGTAATCTTGTCCGTTCATCAAGTTCACTCTCTTTAAGTGTGTTGGTTAATGTTATCTCTTTCTGTGATTGAGTTTTCACCTCTTTTTCAGCTTTACCTGACACTTTATTGGTTATCTGGTTTGCAAAGATTATCGCTCTTAACATGGAGCACTCTGGTGCATTAGGAGTCAAACCTTTACAAGAGGTTTTCCAAAGAAGCCTAATTGTTCTTTGCACCAAAAGTCATTTACCAGTTTCCTGCAAGGAAGGAAATTCACCTAATTTCTATTTCAGTTATTTATGCTGTCTACTCAAATGCGCCTTGTACTGTTATCCATCTTACCCCCGCCCCCCTAAAAGCCCCAGTTGTGCGCTACCCAACACTATAACTGGGGTGATCCATAAGTCAATAACAAGACTGAAATCTGTGCAATGTGGTTATAATTGATTGAGATGTCTGGATGGAACTTGTGCAAAGCATCTATGTCATCTGCTAAGAAGTGCATTTTTCCTCTCCCTGAAGATCTACCACAACAGTTTTAACCAAATGGACATTTGCCTCATTAGTTTGCCGCTGAGCTAGCTGCGGTCCTTACTAAGATGTCACACTTACGCCTGTTAACACTGATACAATTTTCTTGTCAATATTGTGCTACTGAAATTTTAAGCGAATGTAAACAAGGACTGCTCATTCAGCATATTCTTTCCTGTTAGGTCATTACCTCTCAACGGGCCTCCTGTATATAACTCTGGTATTTACCGTAATAAATATTGGAGTATTAGATTTTAGTGTGTTTATTATATCTAGTTTCTGCCATTACCACATGCTGTGTCTTGTGGTAATGGCACACTGACTTGTACAGTGATTTTTTTCAAGCACTAGAGTGATTTTTTTTTGTCTTTTTTTTTTTTTAATCAAAGGGATATTTTCTCTGTGTTTTGACTGTATCTTTTGGCCCAGAACATCAGTTAAGGGGTCACCATGTAAATGGTTTAATCTGGTTGTCACAATGAAGGTTCTGGGTGACTGACTTTAATAAGCCCTCAGCATCTATAGAGATCCAAGAAATTCCACACCTCTTGCGTAACCATTGTGTACATCAAGGTCACCGTGGTGTCCCAGTGAAAATGTAGATTAGTGTCTAAATCAGTTGTGGCAGGGATCTCATGAAATCAAAGTGGTGCATTTTAATGAAAAGTTCACTACATTGTATAATGGAAAAACTGTATTATTATTATTGTTCAGATGTTCTTTTTAGGTTTGTTTGTAATCCACGTTTGATAAGTGTCTTAAAGATGCCTGTGCTATCATTCTCTACTGTCCTCTGTGCTTGTGACAGAAATCTCACTTTTTAAACAGCTTCCCTGCCACTCCTACCACTTCGACAAGTTTAAACTGCAATTCTTTTGGATTGAAACAGGTTCTTAGTATATGCAATGCATTACCCAAAATGAATTACCACTGGCAGGGCGCTCAATCACTTTGTATCTTTCAACACTAAGAGAAAAGAAGAGTAATCAAAACCTTTCAACCTATTAGAGGGATGACTTTTACAATTGAATCACGGGGACCACAGGTGCGATAATAAGTCATCGAAACCTCCTCTCCAGTGTGTTTCCCCTTTCTCTGTGTTCTTACATATTTATCTATTTTAGGAGGCGCCACTTCATGGCGCCCACTTCAAATTTATGTTTTAATGCCATTTGAGGAAGATTTTTTTTCCCTCCCTCCAATTCTTGGAAATGCATACTGGGGTGGAAAATTAAGGTGCATCTCGAAGGAAAACATAATAGAATCGATGAACGCAATGCACTTAAAACTACTGGTGTTCTGATGCTATTTAACGTTCTAGTGCATTAACGTTTCAAGTCATTACAACATTCAGGCTGGGTGATTTGATCATGGCAGGTTTTTAACTGGAAGAATTACAGAAGTTTTCAGCCTAGGATTCTCAAGTTATTAGATACAAATGATCACCTCTGCATTAAGTATAGATTTTCTTCCACTCCGCACTTAAGAATGGAAGTTTGTCTTTAAGAGGGTAATAGCAAATTAAGCTCCATACTCCATTTGTCCAGCACTCTTGATGGGCTAATTTTATAACTGCTGATTTGGTCATTCCCCACATTTAGCTCGAAAGTGGTCAGGTGGTCTTTTTCCTCACTGCTGGGTGTGGGGGGAGCGTAAAAGCAACTATCAAATGGAATCCATTTAAGGTTTTTCTTTTTTTCCTGTGGGGTTGGATTTATAATGAACCTTTTTCTTAAAGAAGGTCTAGACTGTTGTTTGTACTGTGAAAAGCATCAGTTTGCTGCAAAGCTTATCTTCCTCCTCTCACATTATATCATTACGAGGGATTAAATCATATTTGTCTCTTCCCAGATTACCACTGCTGTACAATTTCTACAGAACCCAAAAGTACATCAGAGTCCTTTGGCCCTCAGAAAAGCCTTCTTGAAGAAAAAAGGTGAGAGACGTCTCATTTGCTTGATTTACGCTGAAAGCTGAAAGCAGTGAACAGTATACATATTTTTTGGGAAAATGGCTGTGGTATTACAGTCCATATGTTTATTCACAAAATGTGGTTAGCTGAGATACAGATGCAATTTTTTTTGTAAGATTGTTCTGTTGGGGTCAAAGGTCGTGGCCATGGCCCTTTGCCTTCAGGGGGGTCTAATAGGGGTCGATTTAGCTTCAGAGAACATGATTCAGGCCCTGTGAATAAATGACACACCAGTCTGGATGCTCCTTTGGGTTCAGGAAAATTAATATTGACAAACTCCCTCTGCATTTTCAATGGAATTATCAATATTGCCTTCCAGCATTTTAACCCTTTTACTTAATTTAACAGTTATCGTAAATTTGAGGCACGGCACGAGGAGGTTTTCTAAGCAGGGGAGGTTGGAATGTTTGCTGGCTCTTCACTTTCTTTGCATTCATTGAGATATTTCTAACACACAGTAGAATATTGTTTGTGCAATAAAAGTTGCAAAAAGCTTTATTACTCTGAACTCATTTAAGTCAGTTCAATATAATGCAGCAGTAGAACTGCAGCGTTATGCCATGTATTTATAACAGTCAGCCTATGGCTGAGCTGTAATAGTATGTACAGTGTGTGTGTGTGTGTGTGTGTGTGTGTGTGTGTGTGTGTGTGTGTGTGTGTTTTTTTTACAC
>VUQR01035538.1:66229-77260 GCA_015108515.1 Hemichromis elongatus
TATTTATAACAGTCAGCCTATGGCTGAGCTGTAATAGTATGTACAGTGTGTGTGTGTGTGTGTGTGTGTGCGTGCGTGTCTTTTACCTTGGATAAACAATTTGAGGGGACTGTTTTTATTTAAATTTGCAGTGAGATAGTTCAGTATGTGGGGACTGTACTTGTGCAGTGCTTAGGGACATTGCATTCAGCATTAGAGTAGCCAAACAGTGAAAAGTGAGCCTAAAAGCTCTGTGACTAGGAAAGGTAACCTGAAACCAAATCCATGGTTGCCGGCTGCTACTACACTCATCTCATATGGCTCTCTTGATATCATTTGGATTTTTTTTTTGTCTTTTTCTTTCATTATTAACAACTAAGGCATGTTATCAGTCTGCCTTTGGTTAATTGAAATGTAACAAGGCCTCATTACTGTCAAAGGATGCCATGCTGCACCTTATTTTTTTCTTACTTTCAGCCTTGATGCAAACTCCACGGAGCTCCACTATCCAAATCGGTTTGCTCTTACTGCACTTTAAATCCATGAAATATGTATGACGCTTTAATGCAGATTTATTTTGGAAAATCGGTTCCGCTGTAGATCTAAACAAGAACTCTGGATTTGCATAAGGACATCGATCTTACAGAGAGAGAGATGGGAGATATGGGCAATGAAACACTAAGCGCAAAGTATGTTTGAGTAGCACTCTGCAGTCTTCTTAGGATAACTCTCGACTTGTACAGTCCTACAGCAGTGAACCTGGAAGTTGTTTAAATCCCAGACTCAAGCTTTGAGATTTCTCCTGTTTCAGGAAAAAAAGCTCTGCTGTTACCCTCATGCTTTATTAAATCACTTGCTTTGTGTTTTTGTAATTTTATTTAAGTACATTAATTTTTTTGTCTTAGAGATCGACGTTCATCATATTACAGGAAATTATGTCAGAAAAAAGGTTGTTTTTAGGCTGAGCTTCAAACAGATATTGCACCCCAGAGCTGCTTAGTAAGGAACTAATCTTAGTTGACTGCTAGAAATAAAAGTAAAATGTACTTTAGGTGATAAATCGCCTGTCAGACTTGTTACATTAGTATACCAAATGTCTTTATTGAAATATTTCTTTGTGAGAATTGAAACAAAATAACTTTATCCTGCCGGTGTTTGTGTTAATTCATAAATTATTGCTATGAATTGCACTTCTCGGTTACATTCATAGTAACAAAATAAAATTCATCTTCTCAGAAGCATCGACATCGACACTGACAAGAATTTGATTTTGAAACTTTCCGTTTTGCTCCCATAAAACACATTGGTAAGATGAATCAGATTAGTAATCTCTTTCATTGGTGACTGCTTGCTGAGCCACAACAAGCTTTTATACAGATGGCAACAGGCCAGTGCTCAGACTTTTGCACGCTCCCGTACCCAGCACGTATTGTCCTTTCAACCTTTTGACAAAGAAACTCAATCATCATCCTCCTTCTCCCACAGTCACCACAGCAAATGTGTCAGTCTTAATTTCTAATACAGTTTAATGTCATATTTATGTAAATACTTCTGGATTTTACTCTATATTAACAGCCAGAAATGTCAAAGCACACATAAAATGAAACAATACCATCTCCTGGTAGAGTGGAATTTAAATTGGATTCCTCTTGCTGCCAGTACTTACGCTGGACAGCTGATGAAGGGGAAAATAGGGCCCACTTTGATTGCATGTTGCAGAATCTTTACACAATAATCTCAGTCGTGCATATTATTTCCCAGCGCATTTGTGCCCTAATCTGCACTGAAGGATGCCTCTCTGGTTACATGTCTGTTTTTTCCAAAGAGGGCCTAATAGTGTGGTTTATTTCAATATTCATTGAAAAATATAATTTTCTGTTTTCCTTCAACTGTCAATTTCAGGGTATGAATTGGCAATTATGCAGTCCAATATTTCAAGCTGCCCTTTTCGAGTCCTTGAAGTTGAATAAACTGGCTGAAATATTGAAACTTTGTCACTTTGATGTAATATAAATCAAGATTTCAACCCAGAGATGCTTTTTTTCCCCTGTCTTTTACAGAGGAGTGAGGAAATGAATTGCATTTTAAACTGTCATACCGCAATCTTGAAGCAATTTTGCCTTAGTCGTCGACTGCCAAGATCAAGTAAATTTTTATTGTGTTTGAGTGAAATATAATGCACTAGACTCTCATCTAGTGAATTGTGCCATCTATGTCTTCTTCAATTAACAGATGCAGCAACTAAAGAGCATTGGGGCTCCACTTTGGAAGTACCATTTAACCCAGACAATTAGCAGTTACACACATAATTATCAAAAAAAAAATCAAATTCTCGGGACAAAGTCAACAACATTTTCCAGCTCTCAGCGTGTCACTTTGACCATGGCACCTAAGGTGACATCACCCAGCCGCTCCTAGTTTGACAAACTAAAGGTAATTTGTTTTGGAAAGTAAACACAGGGAGTGTACATACTTTGTTGCAATACAGGTAATTTCAGCATGGGAAACAGGTACAGAGCATTCGGACTTGGTGAGACATAAATGATGGCGTGACTGGTTTTTTTTTTGTTTTGTTTTTTATAACGTCTCAGTTGTTATTGAGTTGAATAAATAACCCTAAGAGATTTCACCCTGAGAAGTGGGCCAGTGATGGAGGGTCAGGGGAAACAGAGGTAGGCCTTTGGTCTATTATCATACCTGCTATGGAGGTAAGAGTAAGGTTCATCATCCCAGATATTAATAGGATGCTGTTTGTAAGTGGGGTTATGTGACTCACCTCTCGGACAAAAATGACAATGACCAAGGCCTGCATGGAAGGTAAAGGGATTGATGTGGTTATAAATTACTCCACGGCGCCACCTAGCCTAGGCCTTGCCCACTTTGTCATCACTACAAGGCGATAAAGCAGGGAAATGAGAGCAGAGTCCCCTTTTTTAATACATAAATGAATACTCTATGAGAATGGTCATTATTTAGGGGCAATGTTCAAGCTGTTGAACAGAACCAAATGACATGTAGAATCTCCCTCGGCAGTATAGCTTGGGAAACAGTTTGAACTTCTCCTTAATAACCCATTGACCTCCATCTATTTATGACCCCTGGCTTGCATTTTTTTTTCTCCATAATATTCAAAAGTAAGTAATTTTCACTCAAGGGCAGCTTCATAGTTCAGGCCTTGGAGGACAGTGAAAAAGGCATTCACCTTTTACCACACAAAATATTTTAGTAAGCAATTCTTATAATTGGCTGTCCAGGCTAGGTCTTGACCCATAAAGTCTAGAAGTGCCAGAATTGGAGAAATAGATTTAATGCTAGAGCCCTGCTGCCTCTTTGCCCTTAAAAAATACCCAGAGAATATGAGCCAGTGAAAATAGAGCTGTAAATAACCTGACGAGCAATGGGTTTTCCTTTAAATAAATACCGATCAGGTTTATGTTGAAAGACAATAGAAAACGTAGCCCAGATATGCAGTTTACAGTATTTATAGCTGTAATATCGAGGTGCCAGCACCGTAATTTCATGCCCCAATGAGAATGGCAAGGTCAAAGCAAATGCTTTGGCAGAGCATCTGCTAATACGGTGACTCATAAACAGGCACTGCGTGTATCAGGTGCACCAAATAATACAGTATAATGAAATACAGAATAGCTTTCCATTATTGTTCTTTTTTATGGTGTCGTCATTAGGTGTAATTTATGTCTTAAAAAATTCATCTCCCCACAGGTCGATCTGAAATGGGGGTCCAGGGGTCATTCCACAGGTTTTGGAACCCATAATAAATTTCACAATCTCTTTTTTGTCTTTTCCTTTTATATGTAAAACTCACTTTCACCTTGTTCCTTTTTCTTTGGGATCTGAGGGCTCTTTTGTTTGCTGTTGTCTTCCCCCACGGCAATAAACAGATCAGAGCCTCAAACACAACTTAGCGAGCTGTAATTTCACAGGAAATCAGCTTTTGGAATTTCCAGGTTTTTTTATTTTGATGTTGGGTAAAAAACAAAAACCTTTCATTTGCTGCATAAACAACATCAAAGATGTGAAGAGCTATTATCATGTACATATATTGGTCTCAGCAGCAGCCTAAATGTAGTTTTTTGTTTGCTTTTTAAAGACCTTAAATTTCAAGGTGAAGGGAAATTTTCTTTTTTTCTCTCTCTCTCTTTTCTTTAGTTTTAATATATCTTGTCTTATTTGGTGAAACTGAGATCATCGCATGTCTCACTCAATAGTCTGTCACCATGTAGTCTGCTGCGGTCAGATGAAACAGGAGTCCAGGGACACATTATTGCTTATTTGACAGTGCAGTCTGACTGCACAAACTCAGCGCATGGCGCTCACCACTTCCTGGCACTCAGGACCTGCTCTGCTACAGGCTGGCCAATATTTGCCTTCAATTATTCAACAATTTTCATGGCCATTCCTTTGAGCATTTAAATAGGTGACTGGAGGGACCTCTCTTGGCATAAGCTTTCTGCTAGATTATCACAGGATTTGTTATTCTTTTGGCCTGCGGGTACATGCTCAAGTGTGATTTCAGATTTGCCTCACAGTTAAACACTTAAGCAGGTATTCAAATGGGAGGACTCGTTTCTTTTCCTTTTTTTTTTTTTAAATTACTTCTTCCACCTCCAGAAATGAAACTTTCTGATTTACATTTGACTTCTCATAAAATTATCAGTCCACACGGAAGTTATTGTACACTATCTCGTTAAGGCCGCTCTGGAGGTCGGTAGAAGAACTATTATATCTCTGTGCAGATACTGTTCTGTTAATGAAAACTTGAAGCCGTCAGTGGAAATACTGCATACAAACTCTTTCCGTTCTCTCAATATCTCTGAAAAGATGGAGGAAGCGTAAGGCAGCGCATGTGAGAGTTGTCTAAATCCTGAGGGAATAGTTTAAGTAAAAGACTCTTTTACAAATCTGATTGTCTGTCATTAAGTGAGTGGAATTACCAAAGGAAGTAATGGCTAAAATCTTGGCGAAGAAGTATATAATATTCTAATGTAAATTGTGTTGCTTCTTCATTATAGGATGCTTATCTCTATCTAAGAACTACAATATGATCTAGTTTTGTTTTGTTTTTTTGTCTTCAGCTTTCTCTTAATTGTTTTGCTATAAATGTGTTTTGTTTCTTTTTGGTTTCATCAAAAGTTGTAATTATTTTCTTTGTTTAGAGTAAGATGCTCATTAAAAGATGAGACCCACAGCAATGGCAGCATATGGTGGCTGAAATAAAATCTTTTCTTGCCACAAAAGGAGATGTTCATATTAGATTTTTTTTCCTCCTCCCCTCTGATTCTCCATCGGGGAGCCCTTTGCAATTTAATCATCACTAAAATCATTAAAAAGATCTGAAGATTAAATTATATTGGCATTTGCAAAATTATGTAATACATTTACATTACAATGAAGAAATTAAAATAATGCATTTTCACTGTCTGGGGTGTATGAAATCTCCACATGGGAAATATAACTGGAGAAGTGGACAGACTCTTATTTTCTTTGCCTTTGGTGGCAGTTAATAGGCTAGCAGAGTTTCAGATTTCACTGTGTGAACCTTTCCGCACTCTCTTCCTTTGATGGATGTCCCTAAATCAAAAACTCTCACTGGAATTTCCGAATTATGAAATGAAAATACATTTTTGAGAAAGAGTCTTTGTAAAATTGAATGAGATTTGACATACCTTCTCTAAATTCTACTTAAAAGATTTGTGTGGAGCTTGGGAGGTATTTAAGCATACATTATGATAGCCAAAGAGCCATTTGATTTTTCCCATTAAGGGAACATTTTTCCGAATGCCTTATAAGTGTGTGTCTTCATTACAGGCCTGACAGATGAAGAGGTAGAGTTGGCCATCCAGCGTTCAGGCTCCACAGAAGCGCTGCCTCTGGTCCCTGCAGGCCCCGCACATCCCCTCCATGCAGCTCAGCTCCCTCCTGCACCGCTCAGTGAGTACATATATCGTTTTTTCAACTTTTTTAGCACCTGCCATTGCGTGCCCCTTAGAAATAGGTTGAGACTTAAAGATTTGAGACTAAACTGAGATCTTTGTGCTTTGCAGATTTGTTGTAGGAGAGCTTCCCCCTTGCTTTTGTTAACCCTGTTTAGTTTGTTTAAATTATCTGTAGCTCCCCATATACCTCGCTCTTTACAAGTATTACAGTTTGTTATGTGTAGCATACGACATATTTCCTGCAGTGTGGATTTAGACGCAGGTAATATGAGCACAAGCTTATGAAGTCTCTTGCCATTCAGTTTCAAGGGGTTCCCCCCTGGCGAGACCCCACACCACAACCTGTATCTTTATTACCTCAGGAGGTTATGAGTGCTGTCCACTGATTTACCAATGCAGAATGAAGTCCGCGTAATGCTTAACCCATATGACAATGATTCCAGATGTATTCCACCCTCATTTATTACCACACTGTCCTTGACTCCCCCAGCATCTCATGTTTTGTAATGAATGTGATGTTGATGGGATGGCCATGTAGTTAGGAAGACTCGCAGCTCTCTGTCCATAGTGGAGGGTTTTATATCAAAACGGCTATAAGGGAACTGCATAATGAGGTGAGAGCGCATAGTCTTGTATGGGGGGTCATGCCGAAAAGAGGGGGCTACCTCCCTTTGATGTCCTTCTTATGGGGACGGTGCACAGGGACCCGCATCCATCTCTGTCGAAGTAATGGATACTCTGATCTCTATTTCCACACGGTAGAAGGACAGGAAGGCCTCCACTGAACCCAATAAATTTGAGAGGAGATTGGAAAAACGGGGGATGGAGACCACAGTTCCACAGCTTAAGTGACCAAATAAAAAAAAAAAGGACGAGTGGAAGTGGTATAGAAAAAAGGAGAGACGGGGAAAGAATGAAAGGTCCTAAAAGAGGAGGAAAGAGAAAGTGAAAGACCCCTGGTGATGCAGTGAAGCTTGTTCAGGGTCAAACACCTATCCCAAGGACTTCCAGGCCTTTCAGATGCGTGGTATTCTGGGATAGGTGACAAGTCTATCTCAGCTATGTTGACGAAGACCTAAATTTATGTGGTAACCATATGGATGTTGGAGATTGATTCAAAAATTTCGATAGGAAAGGTTACAGGATCATTGCAGTATGCTGCAAAAGCAATGAAATGTGCCCTTGAGTATGGAGAATAAAGTAGCATTCACCTTGGAAAAATACCATGTAGTCCTGTATGACAGCAGGTCTCTCATTTTATTTGCATGTAAAAATCACACAAGTGCTAAGGCACAAAATCAATCTGGTTTACTTACTTCAAGCCAGTAAACATGTACCACATAACCCATTAGGTGAAATCAGACCTGTAATAGAATATCAATGGTGTGCTTCAGTGGCCTAGCCTCTAATAATTTCCTATTCATTTTGGCCCCACCAGAGTAAATAAAGAAAAACTCATATATTTCCTCAAGACCTGTTTGTTGTTTAGTGACATTTTCAGTTGAATGCTTCTCCTCTTAAGAGGGGAATTTCCACCTTGACAGACAGTTGGCCTACCCAGATGACAGCTTGCACAATGACACACTTTCACATTATCTGTCATTCAGCAAGACAGCAACTTCTAAAAGCACAAATACTCTCTCACTTACCTTTCTGTTTAGTTTTAAAGGTTTATATATAAACACTGTATCTGCCCCCGTCACCCCCACCTGAAAGGCTACCATTGGAAGACAATGGTAGCCTTTAATAGAAAAGCACAATAAAGAGTGCATGTTTATTTCTGTAGGCTTAACCCTTATGGTTCAGATGTTCTGCTTAAACAGGGTTTTAATTATTATGTCATACATACAATAGAGGTGAGTACAGTCCTGTTCAATATCAATTAAATGTCAAGTGTTTTACCAAAACCAAAATATATTGCAAAATACAAAGCTTAAAGTAAAAATTAAATGCAACAAAAATGAATACACTTGTGATTAGGTTACACAACTTGCATAATCTTTGATTACTGAATGAAAAGTGCTTTTTATTTGACCTAATTGTGTTAACATGGTCATAAATTGACCTGTGAATGCCACAACTTTCTTAGTTTTGCACTTCTGGGTTGTTTCTACTGTATATGTGTGTCTCCATGAGGGCTGTACATGGAAAAGAACTGGAAAATGTGATTCTGAGAAAAGGATACTGGAAGATCAATGACCCTTTAAAAATCAGTGGCACCACAGTCTCAGCTGTAATCAGGAGCTATAGAATAAGCTGTAGTACCACTAATCAGAGCTGCTGTGGCTGTCCTGCTAAAACAACGCCAAGGACAATGTGTTATTTGCAATGACAGGCAAGTGCTCTAGACTTACCACAGGGGTTGTTAATGGAAAGAAGTGCTAGTTGAGTTACATTAAATGTTTAATCGTGCAAAGGTCAGTCAGCACTCTCAAAAGAAATTATGCAATACTTTTAATGCTGCATATCAAGTCCTAGTGCAGCTACAAGTTAAACTAAGAGTACGTCTTTTGTCCCGTCTTCCTCCCCTGACTCCCAGCCGGTCACGCCCGGTGGCTGCCCCTCCTTGAGTCTGGCTTTGCCCGAGGTTTCTTCCTGCTAAAAGGGATTTTTTCTTTCCCACCATCACCAAGAGTGCTTGCTCATAGGGGGTCGTTTGGGGTTTTTTCTGTATCTCTAAATATAAAGTGCCTTGAGGCGCTTGTTGCTGTGATTTGGGCCTATATGAATGAAATTGAATTGAATTGAACTAGCACATTCAGGCATAATAGTGCATACGCATAATAATCTCCAAAGCTTAAGGATTGGTCTTGCTTCTTTGTCCAGGTCCAGCGGGCTGCAGGTGGAGAGACTACGGTGCCCTTGCCATCATTATGGGGGGTATCACATTCTGTTTTTATCAGCTTTACAAGGCAAGTTACACAACCTCATTTTGTCTGTATCATCACTGACTTATTTGTTTTAATGTGACCGATTGTTTTGCCGTTATTACTCCACATCCTGATATCTGTCTGCACTGTCTCTCCCTTATATCACATAAAAATTGGTTGGCGTTAGTTTATGATGAACTACGGTGCTAGAATAGAAGGCGCCTCTGCACTATGTAACACCACTTTGGTCTTGTTATTAAAGCTACCCTGCGTTACGTCAAAGCATGATATCATCTGAGCACGTTCTTTTTAAATCCCCTTTTCTCCTCCTCTCAAATGGATATTTATTTGCTTTAAAAAACATCTGGTAACACCACACACACAACTATTTATTTATTTTTTTTTAACATTCTACGGTCTAAAAATATTTACCCTGGGGTTTTTTGTTTTGTTTTGTTTTGTTTTTAATCGGGCTTAGCAGCCCTTGAACACGAGCTCAGGAGGCCCCTTGTCCCTGCTGACATTAATCCCATAGTAGTTGTTAGTAGTAGTAGTCTGAGTGGCATGTGGAAGCCATTTCTCTTGTTTTAAAGGATGACAGGAGCTTTAGCAGTAGCTCTAGGACTAGGTGACAGCCCATTCTCCTTTGTGTATGAAGGAGAAATAAGGGGAGCAGGTACCATGTATGCACATATTGCCCTGCTGACCACATCAGATGCACTTGCTTTCCTTTAGGTGCTGGTTTATCTTATTATTCTCTTCTTCATTACGGAGCTTTTCATAAAGCTGCACATGCACATTTATGGACTGTACCAGTCCGCTGTTTCCCACATGCTGCAGCGTTGGCCAGCCACCAGTCACCTGGGAGGTGGGATTCCCTGGTGGGACGGCACAGGTTGCTGTCATGTCACTAGAGTGTAGCGCCAGTCGCACCATATGTCCAGGCTTGTGCCCATACTTTATTTATGTTATGGTGCACCTTGTAAACAACACACTCTCAGCAACCCACTTATTAATTACCTCGTGTTGACACCCATTTAATCTTTTTCTCTAAAAAGTGTTTATTACTTGCACTGGTGTGGCTGCCTGCCACCTGAGCTGGAGAGAAAACCTGGCAGGGAGCTGGAAACTGGCAGTTATTCAGCCTTAAATGCAAATAAACAAACACAAATATACAGATAATTTTACGGCAGTTCGGTAGTTCCCTAAATGTATGTGTGGACATTTAACTTTATATGAAGCACACATGAAAGGGACTGAGCGAGATGCTCACAAACTGCTCGTCTGGGTAACCCTCTCACTGGGTAGCAAACATCCTCATTTGGCTGTCAGACATACATATCATTTGGTAGAGTTTTGTTTATTTAGTGGCAGAGATGATAAACAGTGTGACATTGTTTTTGGTTTTGGAAGACTATTTTCAGTGTTCACCACCATGTTTTCCCTGAAGGCTGGTCTCTTGCTTTTACTGTCCTTTTCACAGTTTCATTCTTTTTATAATGCCGAAAATATGTTTTTAGGCTCGCAGCTATTTGCTTAGAAAAGCAGCAGGTTTTTGACTTTTCTGCTTTATATTTAAAACGACTAATCTCTTATCACAGTTGTTGATTTTCTTACCCACTAACAGTTTCAATACTAGCGGGTGTATACGCTTATTTTTATCATCTGCTCTAGAAATCTTTTCACCTAATCATGCACTTTAGACAGTGACGCACAAGTCCAATAAAACAATGCCATTGACCCTGGACTGCCACGTCTAGGTGGCCCTGTCTTTTCCTCATCTTTCTCCCCCTATCCACCAGAGAGAAGTGTAATATTGTGCCATGCTTTTAATTGCAGAAATACATCCTTCCCCTCATTATGGGAAGCCGAGAGGACAAGGAGCATCTGCAGAGGATGGAAAGCAACATTGCGGCAATGAGTGGCACGCTGACACAGACAGGTGAAGATTAATATCTTCATCACTTTCTCCCTCCTTAACATTTTCCCTCATTTATCTGTCGCCAAAATCGGGAGCCCTGCGCGTTTTTAACAAATGACGCCGCTGTCATTTCGCTTTAATTTGAAATTGCTTGTTTACTGTCAGGCTCGGGCTCAATTAATTACGTTTCGCTGAAAAGCTCTTAACCTCGGAATATTAATGAGGAGTTGGGAAATGACAACTTTTCTTCCACCCCACCCATCCCTTCTCACTCCCCCCTTCCATCCATCTCTCCCCCACCCTC
>VUQR01035538.1:77280-107683 GCA_015108515.1 Hemichromis elongatus
CTCACCCCCATCCAAACCTCCATCGCCATCATCATCATCATCCACCCTCTTCCCCATAGGTGGGCATAAAGTTCATTTTAATTTTGCGTACGCGTGTATGTGTCTGTTTGTGTTTGTGTGCACGATGTGCACGAGTCGCAGTGGCACTGTGTGGCGTCTGGGCTCAGCACTGGGCCTAGTGTGATTAAGTGCATGGTGACAGGTGCGGCTCCCATGTTGGACAGGTGAGGAATCTCAACCTGGCTGTCAGACGTGGAGGGAGAGAAAGAAGCGGGGAGAGAGATGCTTTCCGAGCTCTTCGTCAGTATAATTAAAAATCCAGGGAGGCGTAAATGAGAGAGGCACTCCGAGAAACTTTGGTCTCGTTAGCAGTAGTGTTGAGCTAGAGTGTGTTTTTCACCGGAAAGCTACCAATCCCTATTTCAGACAGGTGGCTCTGGCACATCGTATTGTTTGTTTTGTCTAATAATAATTATAAGGCATTTTATTTCTAAGGTGCTTTTTCAGATTCTTTAAGTTAGATCAAATGTTCTGGAGTTCTAAAACACGAGGTTATAGGGTATGAAATGAAAGATTAATCCAGTTTCTTAAAAGAGAGTTGCACTGCTTAGGTAAGCTTCGTCTGAAATATTATTTGCTGGGCCTTAATGCATCTTTTAATCAAATTATTTATTTTAAAATTCATATATAATTTGTAAAACAGGTGTTCAGCCATGTCTATGTGAGTTTTCAGGCAAGATTTAAAAACAAACCAACAAAAAGCCTTCACCTCAGGACTTCTTTAAACCTTGTATTAATATATTAGTAAAGCCTTTATGTCTCTCACTTGTTTTTCAAGTTCTGTAGGAAACTTCTTTCTTTTTTTGAACTAGCATGAGAGCTGTGTTTATGTAGATTTTTTTTTTTTTAGCCAGAGAGAGACAAAGAGGGGCTGAACTTGAATTATAAATACTATCTGATTATTTTAAATACAGGCATCCTTTGTTTGATTTTCCCGTCATCTCCAAATCGAGAATCTGAGTTTATGGCTCCTGTCACGGACCAACGTGGTGCAGATGAAAATATAGCTGTTATCATTTTATCCAGTCACACCCATGCTATTGTTTTCTGGCTGGCAAAGGTAGGTGGAGGGCTGCAATTGTGTAGGATCGCGTGCAAGGTGTGCCGCCCTGAATCTGATTAACAAATATATGCTCTTTTATGGTCATTTTCTCCCAACTATGCAAACGCATTTCCTCTGGCTGCTTCACTGCCCATTCTTGCTCTACTTATCACTGATTGGAGATTTGCCAACTTGCAAACCCTGTTTTGTTTGCTACCAAAGACAGGATTTCTCGGTAGGAGTTTTCCCCCCCTCTCCCTGTGAGAAGGTGAGACTCTAAAGGGAGAAAAAAAAAAACGCAGGTCTTTTCTTCAGTCAATAGAGGGAACTAATTTGCTATGACTGCAGTAGCCACACTGCTATTGTAGTTAATGACTGTTGTAGTTAACAGTTGGGGAGAGGGGTTGCAATTACACTGAGAGTTTTCTCCCCCTGCTTTCTCTTTGTCTTCCTCTCCCTCTCGCTCCTCTCTGCACTGAGTAATAGCGACCGACTGCCTCGCCGCTGCCAATTGCTTGAACCCCCTTTTGTTAAAGTTCATGTGTTTCTCTAGTGCCAGGCGCAATGAGGTGATGTATCCTTTTGAATGGGGACTACATTAGTCTCTCTCGCCAGCCTCAGCTCAAGAGTAAGGGCCTTGACTCCCATTATGATTTGCCTACAACTTCACACAGACAATTAATGAATGGATCTTGGAACTACTTCAGCGCGCCCAGGCTGTAATGGAATTGTGCGGCTGTTTGGGCACTCTTTGTTGGTGGGAGCCATATTGGTGACCAGCTGGCCATTAAAGACAGAGACAGGCCTGGACATATGTAGTGTACATTATATTGAGGTATTTACTGAATAATTTACTGAATGCACAATGTGCATCCCTCTCACAGCAGCTGCAAGCACCACACATCATCTTGCCTCTGATTCTCTCTCACACAAATGCATGCACACACGCACACATCACAGCTAGAGCCTCCTTCTGATTCATGCCTGGCCAAAGTCATTGCCTTTATTAATATTCCTGGCTTCATATCTGTGATAACTAGGAATAAGTGTCTAAGCCATACAAAAGAGTCAACTTTCTGGAGAGACATTAAAAGAGTTTTGCTGTGGACGGCTGAAAACGCGGTGCCGACGGTAATTCGGGAGGCGCAGGATTACAGGCTGGCAGAGTGACCCACACATCTGGATAAGCTGTTTTGTGGTAAGGTGGAATGGCAGACTAATAGGGCAGCTCGTGGTTTAAAGTGCACACCCCGTCATAGTAACACCTTTTTAAGCACGGGTTGCCATACTATTTAATTTTATTGCCGTCTCTAGAAAGGTTGGTCGCACTCTGATCACAAAACCCACTGAAAAACCAAAAACTGTTTGCACAAAGGTCTCCAGCCCCAACTGGCAGTCCTGCTCGAACTCGTATTCTGCGGAAAGCTTGAAAAGATCAAACGCTTCAGCACCCCACCTATATTGATACAACTCCACCCATTTAAACACAGGTGTCACTGCAAGATATTAGTGTCTTTGAAAGATCAAATATTTTGTCTGTGCTGGTTTTTCAAAAGAAGCACAGCTCCAAAGCTAGGCGCTCTGTCTTTTGTCCTGGCCTGGGTTAATGTGAGAGCAGGGGTTCTTTACATCCCGTCCAGCCGGCTGCAGCACAGGCTTTTAACCATTGGCCTGACATCCTCAGCAGTGGACCGCCACAATATCTGTTGATGTTAATCCTATTAGGCTTGATTTAACACTTTACACGCCCATGATTTATATGAATGTTTATTGGTTTTCTGTAATATAATCAGCTCGGGGAAACTTAATGCATTGTTTGGTAATACACGCGTGACTGGAAGCAGGGGCAACAAACTGTGCCTGGTGTTATTTGAAATCATACACCTTCCTCCAACACCAACACTTGAACTAATTCAATCTTCAAAGTCAATGGAAAAAGAACAATATTTATTAGGATTAGGGGGGACATTTTGTCTGGCAGCCTCCTCCCAAATGAGAGCCTTGTTTTTTCCTTTGTTGATCGTTTGAGGATTTAAAGATGCATTAGAAGGCAGTGTCTGGGTGGATAATGGAAGGTTAGAGACTGTTATTTGATTTAAGTTCAGACACTAGAGATTAATACCTCCATCCTATGTGCCCCCTCCTTCCCACTATCTACCCCCGACGCCTCGGACCAAAAAGCTGCGACTAAAGTTACCCGGTATTAGCTTTGATTACAACTCTTAGAGGGCCCCTTTGATCAGTGACTCAAGTCTCATTGGTTCTGTCATTGTGGAAGGAAAACAGTCAGTTTTGTATCAATTAAATAACTTGATCATAAAACATGAAGCTACGCGTCCTTTTTTCTTTCTTTCTTTTTTAAAAGACAAACTTGAATCACTTTGGCATCTCTTACGCTTGTTTTCCACAGTCAGCCAGCTGCAGCAGACCCTGCTCTCTATCCAGGAGGTGCTGGTCCAGCAGCAGCAGAAAATCCAGGACCTCTCCCAGGAGCTAGCTGCATCACAGGTGGGTAGCAGCTCATCAGGTACTCGGTATTCACTTGACAGCCCCAGCAATTTGTTAGAAGATCACCAATATAGAGTCAGAAATCTGGCATCATACCTGATAGTGTCACTTTCTTCTTTCGCTGGTTTTACTGGTCAGCTTTTAGAACACATACTACATAAAGTTGTGGCCAGTTCAGTAAATTTAAAGTAAATTAAATCTCAATCCAACCATTCATTAAAGCATTAAAGTTTTCATTCATTCATTTCATTGTGTATTTATTGTGGACTAACATCAGTGCAATGAAACAACTTTGCGGAGCTGGCAATAAGCGAGGCCGCGCTGCAGTTTGGACACCTTTTTAAAGGTCCGTTCTTTTGTGATTGATGTTTTTGAGGAAAGCTAGACGGGCAGTAACTTTGGAATTACAGAAGAGCTCGGTAAACGTGAGGTTGCAGCTCGAAATCTCCAGATTGATGAGGAGAGGGAGGAGGTTTTCTCGAGGCCTCTGTGTACTAAAATGTTTGAGTCATAACTACCCAGGACAGACAGCCTTATTATACTGTATATCATCAGAACACAAGCTACAAAAAAAAAATAAGGTGCAGCTCATCATGGGACCATAATCTTTAACCATATCGTTCCTCTTTGCCTTGATTTTTATAGTCGCTGTCCATAATCTCCTCAGAATTGTAAGTGTTTAGGAGAATCGGACTGAGTGATTGTTCTCAAACTTATGTGCAGGGATGAAATGTTGCTTGCTTTTTATAACGGCACTCATAAATTGCTTTATGATCTCTGGGCTCTAAAAATTGCCTTGGAAGAGACAATCTTAGACAATGTTTTATGTCCACAGCTTGTTAAGCACATGGGTGTGTAACTGAAGCATCTGGATATGGCAGGAAAACATATGTGGACACATCTGCTTCAGCACAAACGAGGAAGAAAAATATGAATAACTTCCCTGGACGAGGTTCATCAAAAACTGAAGACTCGTAGCTCTCTTTTTTTTTTTTATTCTTTCAGGATCTGTGCGGCACATTGTCTCTGTGTAGCGTAGAACAAACACATTGATGGACTAAATCAGCGTGTATGATGGGAGCTGTGATCAGATTTGACCCCATGCTGATCTGAAACAGAACTATCTATGATAGCGGACAGGAGGCCCCATTTAAACAACGAATTTCTTCCGGCACAAAGCAGTGTTATTTATTTAATTTATCTCTAAATCACAGATTGGATTAAAAAGTGTCCACTTCATTTGCTATGAGTGCCTTGTTGGACAGCAGTAGTGTATAAAAAGTATATTTCCCATCAAAACACCCATTAAACAAATCATAAACTCTGCTTTATAGTTATAGTGTTGTGTCTTAAATTTTCCCTGCGAGTCGGCACGAGGCCCCTCTGTTGTCTCAGGCCGCGGGGGGAAATTGGAAAATTGTTTTCAGGTCCGGCATTTTTGATGAGAAACACATGTTGGAGCTGGGGAGCTACTTATCATTCACCGTTTGTGGCTTTCAGGGTTTGCTTCACCACACTGCTCAAAGCGCGCCACGCTTAGCAATTATACCTCTCAACGCGGAAATGTGCCTTTAACCCAAAACACATGGAGACTTCTGTTTCCTCAGCTGCTAAGTAAACATTTCTCGTAGTCTGAAACCGCTCAATTGCGGAGCGCGTCTACTGTCCCTAAACTGGGGACCTCATTATGGAAGAGAGTTTAAATGCTCACACACACACACACACACGCGCGCACACAACACGGGCTGATTCTGCACATTTCCAGACTTGAGAGCCTGGGACAGAGTCTCTCTTTTTCACTATTCTCTCCGTTAAAATGATTCTGTAAAGACACGCTGTTCTATTTTACTTCTGCTGTTAAGCACAGATTTGCCTCAGGATGATTCATCCCTGATGTTAAACAGCCAAGTCTATTTCTGCTCTATTATCATTACAAATCTGCCTGTTAACTGTGTTTGCCCTGCTGTCTCAACTCACTGATGGCTCTCTTTATTAGTGGATACTACATAGAAGATTAGAAACCGTCTCTTTGGCTTGCGTAAGACGAACTGCCAGTAGGAAAGTGCATAAATAGAGTGAAATCAATTGCACTGTACCAGTGTTTCCACTCAAAAACACTCCTCTGGGGAGTTCCTTTTGAAGCTAATTCCATCATAAATATACATGTGTTACAAGAAAACACACTGTCTGCCGGCGGAATAACTGTGAATTAATTTGCCTTCAGACACTCTTAAACAAGGCTTGTTAAAGATCTTATCTTGTTGCTAATGGTCCACAGGCATTTATCTTCATTTAGCCAGATGCGCTGCCATCCTTGGGTGCTGCTAGATTTGGTCTTTTGTTTTTTCTTTGCTTGTAATATATATATTTCTTTTTTCCCCCTCTTTTTCCTGAAGCACTTAGTTAACCAGCAGACCCCATCACACGCACGCATCCACCCGAGACACATTAGTTACACGGCTTTTAAACCAGTTAGAGGAAATCTTTACTTTGAGCAGTATTTACACAGTAAAAGAAACCGCATCCATCCAGCACAGTGGCGGTTGACAATTTAATAGGTGGCACCTCCCTGCTAGATTGACTTTGCGTTATTTGGGTTTTGGTTGCTGGGTTTATTTGTTTGTTTGGTTTTTTTGGTTGGTTGTTTTTATGCATCTCGCTCTTTGCGATTTAAAGAGCCAAGTGGAGAATTATGTTCTTCACTCCTTAGGCCACACAGAGCCCTTAGAGCCCTGCACCTGTACACCACGAAGTGCAGTAAAAGTCAAACATGAGGGGGAGGGGATGCACAGACTTTGCTCTGAAGATTTGTTTTAGCATACAAAGAAAAACTCTTGAAATGGAGTTTAGCATACAAGGCTGTGGTAGTAGTTTAGCAAATCATGTATTTGTGTTGATGAAGTGAATGGGGAAAAAATAAAAATATGAATTATTCACCTAGAGGTATTCAATCCTTTGCAGCAGCATATGTCCACATACTAAACCAAAATATAATTTTGGATAAATCTCTTTGAAGTGGCAGAGGAGTCATTTTGGTTACAAATTCAGTATCTGAATTTCAAAATATATATGTGCATATGGTATATAAGTGTGTACAGTTCAACACAAAACACGAGGATGTATGGATTTGCATAAGAAAAGCATTTCATCAAAAGCAACATATATCAAAATACATTTAAAAATGTTTAACTTTGGCAGCCACCGGTGACGTTGGCAAAACACCCGAGGCCGCCACGGTGTATAATAGCGCACGGGTCGGATTCTGCACTGCAATGGCTGGAAAGAGCTGGAAGTGTCTCTTAAAAGATGCTTTTGTAATCAAAGCTGCTGAGAAATTGCAGCGGTTAAATATTTTGATCAGCAGTTTGTTAAAACATCACAACTGACACACTCGTGCGGTCTATCGGACATGTGTCAGCACTTCAGGTAGGGCTTTTAAAGCGAGGCGTACTTCAATTCTCTGCAGTCACTGATACCCCCACCACTCAGCCTCCATCCAAACACCCAGTGCACTTAACACACGATTCTTACACTGTGTGTGTGTGTATATATATATATATATGTACTGACATAATGTATCTCAGAGCTGAAATCCAGCCCTGGCCCAACATTTAATTAGGTTTCTTCAGACTTAATAAGACATATGTCAGAGTTAGTGTTGTGTGACAAGCCTTGATGTGAGATATTATATGGCGCTG
The DNA here is from genome assembly GCA_015108515.1 of Hemichromis elongatus. NCBI lineage: Eukaryota > Metazoa > Chordata > Actinopteri > Cichliformes > Cichlidae > Hemichromis > Hemichromis elongatus. Next base: position 84,589 of record VUQR01035538.1, read on the forward strand.
CTCTGTAGATAATGCATATTATGTATGTAGCTGGTGGTTAACAAGTCTGCTTTAAAGCCTTCTTTTCTAATGTTATGTGACATAAGTATATAGAAATCATTACAATTCACTTATTTGGAGTAATCGTCCCTTTTTCTTCAGTTGATTCTGCGCCTTGGAAATCTTTTAGCTCAGCCTACACAGCAATTAATTTTTTTCCCATCATAAAATGAGAGAGAAGCAGAATTCAGCCTTATTATACGGGTGCCTTGGGGAGGCGAGGGATTAAGATGGTTCTAATGAGGTGACGGCTGTAATAAGAGTGTCTTCAGCAGGCCTCCAATGCACCACCTCTAAAACACGACTCCTTATCAGCGAGGTTTAGGAGCGATAAGAGCCCCCTCCCCCCTCAAAAAAAAAAGAAAAAGAAAAACCTCTTTCCCCCTCGCCTCCTTTTCTGTCTCCCTTCACTTCTCCTCCTCTGCCTCCTTCCATCCACTGTAAATGAGTCTGATCCCTTTCAGATGTGATTCAATTAATTTCTCTTAGATTTAATTACAAGCGAAAGAGTCCAAGTTATCCCTCTCCCCTCGATAGGGGGTCCACGCTTCCTAACAAGCTTCCTCTGGTGAGTCAGGAGAGTCTTAATTACAGTTTTTACTTTTCTTTTATCCCACTTTTTCCCTTGTCTGCTCCTTCTGCTCCCTCTGGTCTTGCCAGTTTATCCTCACGCATGTTTGTATTTTGTGTGCAGGACTAGACTAAGAATGGATAGCAGTTATTTACTTAACACGTTCCAAAATATTTTCATGGTTAGATAATCGGGTCTCGCCACAGGGTGCGTACATCTGTGCGCAATTCTTCCAAAGAATGACATTTCCTTTTCAGGTAGCTTTATTTGAATAGTTTTGGAGGGAAGTGTAAAAATTTATGGACTTCTGTGTAACAAATGTCTTATGTTTTTATGTTTTGCTTTCCCACTCCTGTCTTGTAAATCATTATTTGATGCCTTCTAAAGACACACTTTTTTCTTTCTTTTTTTCTTTTTTTTTTACATACATACCCGACTGAAAACATTAGTTTCAGGTGCAAGCAGGCAGGGCCTGCAGGTTCTTTCTCATTTCCATGCTTGTTGTTCAGTTAGTAGTTTTATCATTCCACGCCTTTATCAAAACTCCCTATTTTACAGCTGCCTCAGTCAAAGTCCAGCTTGTTCCTTAGAAAAAATTGCTGCAGAGACAGATTTTCAGCAGCAATTTGCCATTCAAATACTTTTCCATTATACCCTTTAACATTTCATGCTGCACCAATGCCTGTGTGTGGCTACACACGCCTTTGATAAAAGACAAAAAGGACAAAACAAACTGCTAAGCTTTGGTCTGCCTTCATGAATGTGGCTATTGTTCAAGATAGTCATTATCCAAAACACAACACACGGGCCTAATCTTTTCTAGATAGTATGGAAAATTATGTAAAAACAGCATGATTCACACTCACCGGACTTTCTGACGCCATAAAGGTGAATACAGTGAGATTGTTTGTCCTTTTTTGTCATCGCTGGCAGTAGGCAGTTGTAAGGTTGTTATGGTGACGGATGACCTGACTACACACAAACATGTGGCTTTTACCATTTGCATCTACCATGTTTGTTTTCACAGCCGGTCTTTTTTTTTTTTAACCTTTTTATTAACTCATATCGTTGAAATCAATCATAGAGGAGCTGTTGAAAGTCCCACAGAAAGCTGAATTGTGCTGAAACCCTGAACAGTGCTCTTGTGTGTGTTTCTGACAGTTGTGTGTGTTTCACTTGTATTTTTCCTACAGGCCTCGTCCTCAACGAGCCGCATCCTGGACAGCCAAACAGTGGGAGAGCTGAAGGCTGAGATCATCTCTTTGAAGGGCTTACTGCTCAGCAGGTAACAAAGTTATCCAGACCCCTGTCACATGAAACAGGCCAGGTGTGCGTACGTGTGTGGGTGTGTGTGTGTTTATTAAAAGGCTTAGGACTTGGTGTTTTTGTGCACGTTTGAGTTCCTTAATGCAGTCCATTTGAACTGTGTGACAGCGTGAAACAGGGGCAAAGCACCACCAGCATGATATGCAATTTGATTCATAAAACAACTCATTTGTTAGCACGTGGTAGCTCTTATTGAGATGTGATTTTGACAGCAAGTCTTTTACACCACACATTAAAATCAAATTTAAACTGCCTATCCAACACCTTAAATTTACGCATGCTCCTGGTTATTTCAGTTCATTGTAATTGTTTTGGTTTGTGTAGGGTAATAAAAGCTACTAACACATTATATTTTTTTTAAATTATGTATTTCTAATACAACACCCAGCAGCAGTTGTGTCATATTTGCAAATCTTGTACATTAACTTTGAGCGTGACAGTCAATTGGTGAGCTACCTTGACAAATATACATTCAGTGAACAGTGATCTGTTGTCGTCACACGACTAAAGCGTGATTGTAAGACTCCTGTTTGCTGAGTAAGGCTTTGAGATATGGTTGAAAAAGTTTGTTAGTGGACCCAAACTCAAAGTCCATATTTTGTCCCTGGAGGTCTGAGTTTACACTCTCAGAAAGCGTGCAACTATAAAACCCTTTTGCAATCATGCACGCTCATCAAAAGTGCTTACCTATAAAAAAAAAAAACAGTGCCTAGTTTAAATTTGGCAGATATTTACCGGTACTAGAAGTTTGTCTCTTTGAGCAGCAAGTGACTGCTCTCAAACGCTGCTGCACATTTGGGACACACAGCAGATCTGTATTTCCCTCAGACACTTTATGACCTTGCATTAGCCCCCTGACAGACTCATCCTAGGGGAGGATTTCACAGTTCAGTGACGGGAAAAACTGGTGAGCCTGCTTCAAGGTGGCGCTCTAACCTGATGTTGTTATTGTTTTTTTCTTTAAGACAAAAAAGTTGAACTCATACCTTTGTTCTAAACTAATTTAGATTGCCTGAAGGTTTGTGTACGAATACATCACATCAGTCTTAATTATAACATTTCTTGACTTGGGTTGGCCAGTTAATATACAGCAGGCATCAACTGCTGGTAGTAACGAAGGTGACCAGTAATGTACTCCAGGTGATCTGCTGCAACTTCATAAAAAATAAATCTTATTCATTTTTTACAAAATAAATAAGATTGTAAAAAATTAATAACATGTGTGAACTGAAAAAATCCAATTTTCCTTTTAGGCCAACACTTATACTTATATGGAGTAAAACCATTCTGATACTGATAGTATTGATAACGGTGGCTCATGTTGTCTATTTATGTAAAGAGATGATTATAATGCTTAAGCAAGGTCATTAACAAACTAGTTGGCTACCTACATCAGGGGTGCCGAAACCAAAATTTCTGGGCCCTCTACATTTTTCACAGATAAAATTAACCCAGTAAACATACCCTGTATGATGCGACATGCCTACGTTTGTCACTGTCTGAGCTGCATCATAACAAGAGAAGCTATGCTAGCGACTGTAGCTTGGACGGACAGGTGAAACCAACCATTGTGAAAGGGAGGGGTGTGTCATAAACAGTACATTATTATAATACATTATTTGCTAAATATTATTAAATATATGGTCAAAATAGACAAAATACACTGTAGGAGGGGCCCTAGCACATTTAACATATATATTAAAAAGAGAAAAGAAATAAGAAAAAAAAGGGATCTGGTCTTCTGGGCCCTTCCTCAGCCTGGGCCCTTAGAATCGTCCTAACCTTCCACCCCTTTACGGCACCCCTGACCTACAGTACTGTTTGGATGGTGCTTCACTCTGCAGCTAGTCTTGTCAGCTGTGATGTCACTCTGCTGCATTCAGCACTGACAGCACTATAAGCAATAGACTTGGAGCTACTCTGTTGGACACACTATGCAATGCTATAAACTTTGAAAATAACTTAACTGCAAAGTCTAGATGTACCTTTAGTATGATTGTTAGTAAAAAAAAGAAAAGAAAAAAAAGTGCAAGGCCTTTTGTGTGAGCGTGGTGATAGACGTCCTCTCTTTCTTTTCAGCTTTGTTCCGCAATCTAGTCAGCCGCAGCCCAGCTCAGTCAGGCCCATTAGCATGCATGATTATGTATTAGTGTCTATAATGAAGCCTGAAGTAAGAGTGTACATCAGAAAACCTGCGAGGACGAAAATTGCCTCAGTACTGTGTAGTTGAGCTTGTTTTGTTCCCCTCATACATTCTAATCAGTAATAATCCCTTTGTCATTTGCTTTCTTGACTTCATCCTGACTGTCACAATGAGTTTTCTGGCAAAGGATTGAATTACAAAATAAAGGCTCTGTATCACCATCTGTCTCCAAACTTGTTCCTTTCCTGTTCAAATGATCCAAATCATCTCCAAACTGTTTTTTAAGCACCAAGAAGTGCTAAAACCCATTCAACATTGTCTTTTTGATCTTAAAAGCTGCAGTGGGTGTAATTAAAAAATCTTAGCGCATCTTTACCAGGTGTGATGAACATCTGGTTGTTTTGGGAGGGGGGGGGGGGGCATTTTCTCTGCTGTAATTACGAGAATTACATAGGGTGGTTAGTCTGCGGCTGCATACTAAAATGCAAAAAAGTGTTGAAACGTGAGGTTAGTTGGAAAGTTATACATGGTTTTGTGGTCGTAATATGTCCAAATATGGATGATTACATCGTGGGAAAGCTCTTTTCACGTCTTTCGATCACAGTGAGGTTTGTGATGAAGTTGCAATCAGGCCTAATTCTGTTAATCGCTGTTGTCTGTCACCCCTTACAGGAAACAGTTCCCCTCTACTCCCTCTGTTCCCAAGATCCCCTCGTGGCAGATCCCCCTGAAGCCCCCTGCAGCATCGAGCTCGCCGTCCATTAACCACACCAACAGCAGCAGTGACATCTCCCCTCTCAGTAACGAGTCCGCCACCTCCTCCCCCATCAAAAATGGACTCCATAGCCCCCAGGATTCACTGGGAGGGCCCGATGGAGCTCACGGTATCAATGGAGATATTTGCACCGTGGGCCTGGGCACAGCGCTGCCCCTGGACCAGGTCCGCATGGAGGTGCAGGGAGAGGAGGAGAGGAAGGATGAAGATGAAGATGATGTCAGCCATGTAGAAGAAGAAGAGGAGGAGGAGGAGGAGAGGGGTCTAAGCATGCAGACAGAGGACCGGCGAGGTGGCGACGGACAGATTAATGAACAGGTAGAAAAACTGAGGCGGCCCGAAGGTGCCAGCAACGAGAGCGAAGTCGATTAGACCAACATAAGAGTACAAAAACACTTCAGAAGACCACCACTCATCCCTGTTGATAGCTTTGTTTCTCGCTGCTCTCACACACAGGTTTTTTCTTTTTTTTTTTGTCATTTTCCACTTGCTTTTGTCACATCGTAATGTTGAGCAGAAGGAGGAGTAGGAGTTTAAGAAGAGCCAGACCTGTGTGATGACACACAGGTTACCACATTTCACTTGTGTTCAAACTAAATGACTGTATCCCGAGCCAAGTACTATGTTGTGATGTTTCTTTGAAAGGACAAGTGACAAGCAGCAGTCAAATCAGAATGACTTTTATCAGCCTTTATGCAGTTCTAACCGTGTGTGACTTACTGCCTTTAATTTCCATGATTTGATCAGATAATCCGCAGCTTTGCCTCGGTGTCCTTGTGATTGTACTGAGACTCAGACCAAAGAGGCAGCACCGCGCACAATATGTCTACTGTACAGTGCATCTGCGGGTCAGGAATCATAAGGTGGTGCTTGAGTCTCGATGTTACCGTGAGGTTCCAGTGGAGCATTAGCAGAGTTCGTCTCCCTGTTGATGGCAATAGGAGAGGACAAGCTCTTCCAGGGCCGGAGCTTTTAGCCTCTTTTATGTGTCCTTTCGCATTGGTGTCAGTCTGTCAATAATTTACAAGGCCAGCAGGGTGGCATTTGGGTGAAATAAAACCCCTGAAATTTGAGATTAGAATGTGATGACGGGCTTTGTTCCATGCCGGTGTCAGAGTGCTCATACGCTCAAAGGAGGGGAAGATAAATGTTTTTTTTCTCTCTCTCCCTCTCTCTCTCCCCCCCGCTTTCCTTTTTCACTGTGGGCTGAATTGTGCATCTTTGCGAGCCGTGTTTGCGGGAGAAAAACCGAAGGCTGTCTGCTGAGCTGTATCTGTGTCTCCAGCAGGGCAGCTGATTTGGTTTGTGAAGTATGTTAATAATCAAATGATCAACAAATAACAGATGTATTAGTTCATGCAGCTTGAAATGTCAAGGAGGCTAAAAGCGGAAATCTAATACAGAAAGCCCAGTTGCATTGTATTATTTTCTGTGACAAACCCTCCGGTCCAAATTATGTAGGGCCTCCTACAGTGAGTAATCTTTACAGAAAACGGCGCCAATATTTTGTAATTAAGCTGCAGTAAGACGACGAGCGCTGCCACAGATGGAAGTTGCAGAACCCGTATCACTTTTTCTTTCTCAGTGTGGAGGTGGATGGGGGAAGTAAAAGAAAATTGCCCCATGATTGAAAAGGAAAGTAATAAATGAATACTTGACTTATTGAATTACTCACTCTGTCTCTAGCTAACAAGAAGAGTCCATGAGTGAGAAGAAGGGATATCAGCTTGTGCCATTTCCACTTCCAGCACATGGCCTTCACTGGAACACAGAAAAGGTAGAGGGGACACTGCACATTTCTGAGATACTGTCCTGGCCTGCAGATTATACGTTTAGTGATTTGAATTGACATGAAGCTGAACCTTAACAGGAAACATTGCCGTTTGCTGTTAAGGTTGTTTTGTTTTGTTTCCTTTTGTGTCTACGTGTACTCAGTTTCCCTCAGAACCACTGTAGTTTCAGTGCCGGGTCCTTTCCCTGTAACTTACTGAATAAACACTGTCTTCACTGCAGTTGTAACTGTAATAAATTTGATTTATCTCAACAAGAATCTCCTATATTTATTTTAAAACCAACAGTGCACACAGAACACACTTCACTGCACTTTAGTATTAAAATGCAATCGTGCAATTATAGATTATACTTATTGCAAAACTGTTATCAAGCTCAAGTCACACAGAATTCGCCCTTTAGGTCATCAATTTTTGCTGCCTTTAATAGTCTGAGAGATTAAATGGATTAATATGTTCAGTGGCAGATGAGGTAACGATCATGTTTGTATGTTTTTCTTATATCACTGAATTTTTCTGTTCTATTTGAAATTTCTATTTCTATTTGAAATAGTTTGAGGCTTTTAGCCACACCAGAATCTCTGTATATCAAATCAGTCGCTAAAATATTTTTTTAGACCTTGTTCTTGTTCTTTTCGGGTGTGGTTTCCTTTCATAACCAGCTGTAATCTGTTTGTAACTTCAGCACCAATCAAGCATGTGTACTGTAATACATATTCCTCTACTCTACTTAATTTTCAGAAAGCATGACATAGCAGGGACTTTTTTCAGCTTTCTCTCCAGAAATGAGTGGACGCGGCTATACATTAAATAGGTGAAGGTTTGTTTATTTCTACAGATGAATCATTAGTGCCTCTCCTATGGTTTTCAGTATTGTGTGCCCTGGTTAAATACTCAGTTTTCAATTCACTGAATATGACAGACTTTAATTCTTCTGTCACGTTTTGGTCAAAAGGAGTTTTTTTTTTCTTTCTTTTTTAACTTACTTAATTACTTAATTATTATACACAATGTAAAAACAAACAAAGCAAAGCACTCCAACCACCCGTATTGATAAGTCCATGCCCAGTCTCGGTGATATCAAACGGTGCACAGAAGTTCAGAGAGGTCGATTGAGTTCGCCGCCGCCACCATCATGTAAGGTGAATGTCAGGTTGTGGGAGCACTGGCCGCACCAGTCCTCCATTGTGGGTGGTATGGCCTGTCCCCCACCTGGAGTACAAGGGTTTTTTCTAACAAGATAAACTAATATTGCAACCAGTTAAGCAACATATTGCTAATAGTAAATTTTGGTTATTCATAATGGTCTGGGTGTTCTACTAAAAGTCTAATTTCCTTAATAACATAGGCTGTATGTGAAAGATGGAAAAACCCCACTGTGTTGATGCTCTTTAGTTTTTAGAGCCCCATTTTTTATTATTTCTTTTTTCTTTTCTTTTTTTTAGCTTTATTAGTATTATTGCTATCACCATCGGGAGGTTAAAAAGGAGCACCAACGCCGCAAAGAAGTCTGCTGCAGTGAAAGCCCATCTACCTGTCAGTCGAAGCGGCTACGCCCGTAACTTTAAAACTTGAATTATTGAGGTGTTATGAAAAACAACCCCATGTACGGTTATCGTGATGAGGAAATTTGCTGTAGAGAATGTTTTACAAGCGGATGTATTTCCGCTGTTAAGCTGGGTTGACTCACTTTTGGAGCCAGACTCAAGCAACCATTCAAGGAACTGCAGATTTTGGCACTTGCGTTGGCTTCATTTTTGCTGCATGATGACCGCAGCGTTTGTTACCACACAGTAAGCCTTGAGAGGTTTTCAAGATCAGAGCAAAAGTGGGGCACAAAATGCCAGGGATGACCTGAGGTAACACCGGAGGAGAGGAGTTCTGTTATCTAAAACCATAAAGGTTTATTTAAGCAGATCTGAAGGCTCAGCTTCACACTGCCAGACTAAACCAAGAGGTTTTCCACATGTTGTTATCCCTTATCAAAACCTTGTGCCTACATTACCTACACTGCAAATCATCAGCAGACACCATAGCTGGCATTAAGAGTAAGTAGAGGCTAATATAGACTTGACTTGCTGTGCTATCATCACATTTCCTGCTGCTTCCTCTGGAGCTTCAAAGATTTTGTAAAACCTTTTCTACATTTGCAGAAGTACTTCTTTACAGACTTTTGTGGAGTCCCCCCTTTAATTGAAGGCAATCCGATATTTATCACTTTCACAGCAGAAAAGTATTGGACTCACTGCTTCTACTTGGCACCACATTTCAAACAGATGACGCCGGACTGGATTTCACAGCACTTTTTTAGCTGCGTATGAATGTCGGTTGTTGAGTTAGCAGTCTCCTATGTGAGACGCAAGGTTCACAGCTGCTGTTTCCTAAAGTCATTTTTGGTTATGGTCATATCGTCCTGTAGTAAACTTTTAGAAAATCTTTGGAAACAATTCAGTGAACCTTCATTTCCTTTAAATGTACAGCTCAGGCTGCTGACGAATACGTGGCCTTCTAAGCACTGACATCACAGATCAAACCTCTGTCACAGTTTAGTTCCTCAATGCGTAATTTTCTGTGGATGGGCTGAAAAAAAAAAAAAGCATTTTTCCACCTACACATGGCATTCTGCTTATTGCCATACGTTATCAAGTGTATGAATTTAATTTATCATAGTCGAAATGATCAATAGCATTTCACATATTGATGAGGTGTATAAACTTCTCCGAGGCTTGATACCACATCCCTTTGTAATCCATTAACCTCTCCCTGGAGTTCAGGCCAACCTTAGATTTATAGGGACCTACAGTAATAAATCCGCTTGTACATCATTTTGTGTCTTGGGGATTTTGCAGTGCATTCCAGGCGAGAAAGCACCATCTATCCATCCTCATATTCTCATCTGCATTTTAACAGCTTCAACAACATCCGAAACAATTTGCATTCCCTTTCAGAAACCTTGTGACTGTTTAAATGTATTCCCTGGTTAGAGATAGCATATTAGCCACTAACCAGAGCCTCTCAGTGTGGTAGAGCTGTGAAGGATTGGTTGTCCAAAGCAACACCTTGGTTTTGACACCATTTGGCTCCCTGGTTGGGAGCCTTAACCTCATCAATCTTGCTGCTAAACGGAGAGCACTCAATAGGATAGTGTATCGACGCGCTCTGAACTCCATTGTTCACTGGAACTGAGCACTCAGCAGGTTAGAGGGCTGAGTGTCTCCTTGGATCAATGCAAGGGCTGTTAGCCCATTGCAGCAGCAGAGGGCTACCGCGGCTCTGTCAGCATCACACACACACACACAGACACGCACATCATCTCCACTCATTTAAAACTCCTTGACTACCTGAGTGTTGATCCTGGCTCAGTTTTTGTTTTTGCATCACAGTGATTTGGGGTAATTTACATCCTAGCAACACAGATCCAGTTCTTTAAGCATCAAGCTCCACCCAGTTTCCAAACATCTGCCTCCCAACGGGAAGCGTTCTGCGATTTGCATAGGAAAGGTCATGGACAATTCCAGAGGAGGATGAAAACCTGACACTTCCTCTTCCCTGTGAGATAGCATGAACAAAGTATGTATCTTGGAGCAATCTACAGCAGTCCTTGATGCGTTATCAGACCTTTGGAAACAAAACTGGTTGCTTACCCCCTGAAAATGTCCTTTTACTCCACAGGACTCCATGTTTCTGCTGGTGTTTACGGCGTCTGTAGTGATGTAGCCTAATTATTTCAAGATGTTTTCATCAAAATGTATCAAATTGATCCATCTCATTGGTCTAGAGCTTTGACCCAGACTGTAGGCCAAATCTGGAATGGGCTGACTCTGTACTTTCAGCCTTCTTACCAATTTGTGAGGAGAACATTATTCAGATATCGTCATATGTAATAAATACACACAAAATATAAATGGAGAATATTTGATTTATGTTGAAAAGGGATTTTTTTTTTCTACCTATCAGAAGGTTGGTGGTTTGATTCCTGGCTCCTCTGATGTGCACGTTGAAACACTGTTGATCATGCAAATGAACCCTGATGACTTTTTAAATGTTTATTTGCCATCTGTAAGTCAAATATTTAGGTTAGTTCTATATGTCTTCAACTTGGACTTCATAACTTGAAATTTTAAGTGACAGTGGGTATCTCTACATTTGATTAATTATGTCAGAATGAAGTGTCCGAATTAAGCTTTCATTAATATTAGATAATACTGAATAAAATAGGCTTGTCTTAAAAGCTGTTCAGTGGATTAACATCAGATTTGTACACACGTTCATGTTGTCCCTCATTACAAACTGGACTTCAGTGATCTTCGGACTTTTCCTGTGAGGCGGTTTCGGCTTAAAAATGTCTACCTGTGTAGTAGTTGCTGTTTCAACAAATACATGATGCAACTTTTCCAGACTCCCATCATCATCCATTCATGAGGGATCACATGCTACCGTGCAAAACTAAAAAGGAAACATGAAACTCCTGTTAAATACCAGCATGAGCATGTTAGCATTCACCTCAAAGCTCTGCGCTGCTGCCTGGACTCTTTGTATTTTATAATCTACATTTGTTTATAGGTTGGTGGTTTTTCTCTGAATGATACATTTCCTCAAAAGTGCTTCAGCAATGAATGCGAGGAAGCATGGGTCACCTCCAAAAGCTCTCTGTGGCTGTCTCTCTAAAAGCAGCTTACCAGCTCTGAGCGGCCGCTGAACACTGGCTCCTTCCTGGTGAAAATGAGAACATTTGACAAGCCAAGGTCACCAGGGGGCTTTGCCTGTATAAGGCTTCAATCGCAGAGCCCAGCGAACACCGCAAAGTCATAAAGCACTTTGTCATCACTCGCTATATAAACTCTCAACAATCAAGTGGGATCACATTCCCTGCCTCCCACCCTCCCACTTTGTGTGGCCCGTGTCACTTGATTTTCTCCTGGCGCTGTTTCAAATCCAAATGGAGTACGTGGATACTGGAGGGCTGTCATGTATAAGGCTATGGGGCCTCTTTTGAACCTGAAGGAAAGCTTTAGTCACTTCACTGACAGGTAAAGGAAGGCGCTGGTAAGGAGCAATGAGGGAAAACAGCAGCAAGCTGTTAAAAGAACAGGGAGGTGGGTACTGGCTGGCAGTATTTATGAATGGTCCAATAATGAGCCATCAGGAGCGTGGTGGCCATGAGAACATGAGGGGAGACAAGAGGTAGAAAAAACAAATGCCCTTGTCCTGCACTCGTAGAGAGATTGGATTATCCAAGGGAAGGCCTGTCAGCCGACTGAGGGACCGCGGCTGGAGGCGGCGCAGGGGCAACAGGTGCGACGCTTGCTAGCGTTTGTGCAAATTAGACTAATCATAGGGCCTGACTGTGGAACACCTGAAGCGTGCTAGTGACCAGGCAGGGGAAAGAGGGGGGAGATGTGGAACGAAAAAGAAAATGAAGGGGGAGAGTTCAGCACTGGCTTACAGTTTTTGTGATCACAGTGGTTCTTGCATTCTGTTGTCTCTGCTATTTAACTTTATGCAGCATTTCTCTTAGCATTTAAACACTGACTGTGGTTAATATGTAAAGCTGCAGACAAAGACCACAGAGTGCTTGTAACAGAGGGACAAAGCCACCGTGACCTTGCTTATTGGTGCGTAAAGTTTTGAAACCATCTAGTTAGTTTTTTTTTTACCATGTTTAGACCTGAGATGTTAAACCAGAGAGTTATCAGTTAAACATAACCCCACACATGATCCAGTCTATTAAATATGACCAAAAAAGATGCAAATAGAAAAAAAAATTAACTAACACAAACACTGAAAGTCAAAACAACACAGAACTGTTACTTAAAGGAGCCCTGGACTTCAACAATGCATGACTTTAAATCTTGAAAGAGGTTAAAGTGGTGGGTTTGAGTGATGAAAGCTCAGCTTCACTAGCTGTCATGGATGGGAAAATGAGCTTATAGCGCATTTTTACATCGGAAATGTATCAATCAAGCAGCAGCCTTCGAGGCTGAAAATGTAAGCCAATGAGGAACTGCCAAAACTGTGGTTTCTTGAATGGCCACTTGAAGCTAACTCCAAAAAGTGAGTCCATCCCCATAAAGTCCCATGATGGAATTCCCATCTTCAGCTATAAAATTAACAGGTTTACAGCCTTGTAAAAATATAGCTTTGCTCTCTCTAACTAATTTTAGTACAGGGGGAATTTTTGCTTTTTGCAACTCGCCTGTTTGGATTTTCTACCATTTAAAGACTGTTGTAAAGATTAGAGACATATCTACTGTGATTGTGCCGACACAGGACGCTGGGGATGGCAATCTGCTGCTTTCAGACATTTTAAAAGAAACTTTTTGACAAATTATACTATTTGTTAGGTGGGTAATTGTAAAAACGGCCTGTTGAAGAACATTCAAGTATTTCAACTGACACTTGTTCATGCCTATTGAACTTCTGCAGTCAGGTGTCTACTAACCAGGGGGCGTTAACTTGTCTGCCATTTTGGAGGTGTGACAAAACAGTGAATCAGACTTTAGTCGCAGAGGTCTAAAGACCGCTCCAAGACCACCTTGCAACCACCAGTTAAAGCGAAAAGATGTTTATTCAATGACTGGTTAACAGAAACCTCCTCACGACTGCTTTGGACACTAGCAGGTAACATGCTAACGATAAGGGTAATTCATGGCGAATGTTAGTAGTTTGCAAGTATTAAAAGACAAGACCATCCAAATCTGTTAGCATCAAAGCAATAACAAGGAGGTTTTTGGTGCAGCACCTTCACTGCGACTGATTTAACCTAGCGACAGGCTACAACCTCCAGGAATCACGCAGCAACCAGTCGGGGAACACGGATATCTAAAAACTGTAATAGAAATTGGGCTAAACATCAGAAAGCATTTATCCCATGTAAGCATGTTCACCATTCCACCATATTGCCGTTTTATTGCCGTCTTAACCCACCAAAGTCGCTTGAACATGGAAACTGACTGTGAATGGCGAGTGGTAAGATCACAACTGCATTGCACTTGGTCGCAAGAATTGTAGTTGCGCAGCAGTCGCCAACTACACAAAGAAAATCTGGCTGATGTTACTACTTCATCCAATTACCGCAAAAGTTGCCGGGAATTTGCCGTGTCTTGCATATGCGTAAACACAACCTATACAGGAAAGAAAAGAGCTTAGCTGGAGCTTTCGGATAGATAACACACCACTACAAGACTGAATCATAAGGTTTGTCACTTTTGCAGACTTGCTAACAAAAGTAAGATAAAGAGAGCTTTTTTTCTGTTTACTGTAAATAATTTAAAACAGACTTTATTTTCCTACTCTATTGAAGGCTAGTGTGTACTATTAAACAAGAACTTTCAAAAGTCTACACTTACGAATCATAAGATCATGTCCTATAGCTTTCAAGCTGTATGCGCTGAATCACTTCCAGAGTTTTCCAGAGGCCTATGCGTTCACCCACCAGACACGTGTGAGTAGTAATGAGTAAATAGGGTCTGCGAAAAAAGGGGAAGGCTGTACATTCATCGACCTTGTCCTCCAAAATTGGCATGGATTGTCACAGCGAAATACAATCCACATTTCCATGCCCTTAGAGCGGAGGAGAGCAAGTGAAAAAAATAATCCCAAAATCCCTCAGTGGACACCCAATGTCTTGTTTTGGAGGGTCTGCGGTACTCCGAATTCTTCTGGTAACAGAAACCCAAAGTGAATGATGGACGTTTTCTATTATTAGCATCAGCAGAATCTTCCCAACCTTTGCTTCTTCCATGCTGCAAATATCACGTTGCTGATGTATTCCATATTAAATTACTGAGTTTTAACTGAGCTGTGCTGAGCAGTGTCTGTTATCAACAACCATAATGTGGAAGATTAGCACACACATGATGCCCACCTGTTGCCCAGCTCTGTTTTATGAAGGTCGCAGCTGTGATACTGAAACCGGTCTTTTTAAAGGCTCTTGTGATGTTCATACGGGGCTGCTGATATTCAAGAGTCATTCAACAGAAATAAAGCTGATTGTGACACGTTAATTTTAAATCTCCCCCAACACTTGTGCACCAGTGTCACCGGCCAAGCGCAGCACGAAACTCTCAAACTCGAACCCATTGAAACCCACCGAGTCTTGTTTGAATCTTTAAAAACAGATTCCACCACTCGCAACAGTTGTCACATATCTGCTCAACCGAGCTATTTCAAGTTTAGGGTGATCCCACAACCAGCAAGTGTGGACCACATGAGAGAAGTGACCTTAAATGGTACATTTCCCCTGTTTTCATAGCAAATACGCTTAAAGAAAAGCCCCCTAAGAAGGTCACAGAACTCAAGATGCAGTCGGGTAATCAAAATAGGGCAAACAAAACTAATGTTGTCTGAGAGGGACATTATACATTAACTAAGGCTAACTACACTAACACATCTTTTGGCAATCATTCACTATCTGCGGCCTACTGCCAGCATGCTGCAAGTCTTTCAGTTTTGGTCTTATATTTATGCTGAATGAGGGAAATGTTGAGTGCAGCGGTGTTGTTGCTTCTCCACAGCACCTTGTAGTTAAAACAAAAGAAGAAAAAGAAAAATGATGACTGCGTTTTAAAAGACCGTCTGTTTATTCTTGTGTCTTTTGTTGATAGCGACGGCATTGTTAAGGATTTAGACTCAAATTTAACGCTATTGACTGTAATTCATGCACAGAGGCCGCCGGATTTTTCTCGTCATAGTTTCATTTCAACCTTTTCTGCTCTCTTTTAAGTCGATTACTGCAGCAGCTCAACCGGTTCTCACACACAAACACATTTTCTGTTTTGGTTCCACATCTCTTACCAAAACTTCAGCTTTTTTTTTTTTGTTCTTGTTGTTTTTTTGTTTTGTTTTTTTTCCAGCTTGACCTACAACTGCTCATTTTCAAAAGCGAGAACCGAGCGACGCTTCCTGTATTGTGCGACCACATGACTTTGTCCGTTTTCTTCACATCGGTTCAGACTGCACGGCTCGCAGTAAGAGGAATTATTAAGGCGAAACGATGCAGGTGCACATGCACGCCCAATAACTTCTAACGCTCTTGTATGTACAAACAGACAAACCACTTTAAGCCGCTTTCATCATCATTTTCTTTCTGCTGAAATTACCGCTGAAAGGCTTTCACATTATTAACATAAAAATGAGTCACACTGTGCCGGTGCCAGAGTCAAACGGTTTTACAGCTCTGTCGAACGCTGTCTGTTCTGTGTTCCAGCCGTCAATGCTGAGCAGAAACACCATGTTGGACCATTCCAGCTTATTGTCAGCCAATATGCCAGGCTTTTTCCCTGAAAGAAAATGATCCCGTTCCCCTCGGACTCACGTCAAATTAACTAAATTTACAGCTTAGCACTTAAGAACTTCTCCGTTTGCCAAGAAAGCAGCAGCAGCAGGCCTCGGTTGCCAGTTAGCAGCGCTTCGCTGTGGCAAATGAAGTGGAATGAGAATTGCTCTAGCTTCTGAGAGACAGAGCGCCAGTCCATTTGACTTTTTTCTTTTTTTGTTGCTGTGAGCTTTCTCCTTTTGGATCAGAATTATAGAGTGATGAAAGGCTCCCACTCAACTCCGGAGACCTCTGGTCCAATTCTGAAGCGAACTACTTGAAGGGTAATGGCCGCGTGGCGGTGAGCCAGCCTGGATCAACCGTTTTACGCACTTGTTTCTGGTCGCTGTCTGCTACTAGTTGTTTGCTCTGCTGGCAAACTTGTGTTTAACTCTGTAGATGACTAATCTGTGGCGATGGGCAAACTCGAGGCAAAGTAAAACAAATAGAACACAATGTTTGGTATTTCTTAGTAAACATTTATGTAACAGGGCTGACAGGAGGCTCGTTTTTCACAAGCTGTTTAAAGGGCCTCAACGCTAATCTTTCCACTGGATTCTGTTTGTGTTTGTAAGATGACAACTGCATGTTTACCAAATAACATGTCCCATGTAACGTTACACCATCACTCCATCCCCCCCCCCGACTCCCTTTGTAAAAAATGTGTTCACTTCAAACAGAGCTCACAGAAGTATGGGAAGTGCTTTTGTTCCCAGCTAAGCACTGTGACCACGTTTCATTCTGAGCATGACGGTCACATCTGAAGTTACGATCGAAGACACAAACCCGTTCAGCTATTTAAAAAAAATAAATTCAACATATAAAATGCATTACTGGTGGGAGCACCTGGCTCTGACTCATCTAAACGCTGCAGTAAAATAACAAACTTCCATTTTTGGAAAACTTCATCTAAAGGCTAACAAAAGCTCGGCTAATCTGCAGCATTTATCTATCGCCAATGAAGTTTCAATCTAGTTTTGGTTTTTTTCTATTCAAGAGCTCTTAAACAAAACACTGAATTCCTGCCTGTGACACGCCCTCAATAAGAGAAACTAAAAGGAACGAAGCTTTTTCAAAGAAAGAAAGAGGGGGAAAAAAAAAAGAAAAAAGAACAATTATCTGGTTCGTGACCATGAAGATGGAATCAGCAGTTTCCGGGCAGTTTGTTCCACTTTCTGTGTGAACTGGCCAAACTTGAATCCAGTTTTTCTGGTTTTTGATGTTAATAACATACCACTGTTTGTTTGTTTTTACTAACTGAATGTTCCATCAAAACTGTGAGAAAAGAATAGTTTGTTATCTGTAGGTCCTTATACACAACACACACACAATAAAAAATCTTTAAAGATGAAGTTTTCTAGATACTCCGCCCTCAGAAGAATGTGAGATCTGTTTATGGAAAAAGGGGGGGGATGTTACTAGACCAGAAACAAAAACTCATAGGTGTTGTGCAAGAGGAGAGATAATTCAGATCTGCTGAGCATATAGGGAAGTACATAAGAGCTGCATGCTGGAGAGGATCTTTAAAAGATAATTATATATTTGTTAGTGCATGAAATCATGGAGTAGGTGGTTAAAGTCAACGCTTGTTTGACTAGCGGTTGCTATGTTGAAGAGCTTAAAAACATCCTAGTTCTCTTTGTGTGGTTGGCTTTAAATGTGGAAAATATAAAACGGATGGAAATCGCTTGATTTTTGCAGATCTTTGTAGAACAGCTTTGGTGTTTGATGTTTGAAACTATCTCATGTTACAAGTCAGACTTTCCTATGAATGCCTTTAAAAGTGATTCTTCTGTACACATGGAAACTTCACTCTTGACTACGGTTCTGTTCTTGAAGTCTTACTCTTAAAGGGACAGATCACCACAAAATCAAAGCTACATGTTTTGCTCTGGTTTGTTTCTCCCCATCTAGATCATTTTGATGGAGATATCAGCTGTAAAAATGTTTGCGTTCTTCTGAACATAATGGAACCAGATGGCACTTGATGCAATACGTTTGAAAAAAGCAGCAGTCTCAATCCAGAATATATAAACTGTTAAATAATAACTACAAAAAAAAAATACAAAAATCAACTCAAATCTTGTGAGCAGTTGTTTCTTGTTTCTTCTTTCTGTGGTCTCCAATCACTAGACACTCAATAGTGAACAGGACATTAAGGCAAATATCAAATCAACCAATCACACAAGAGCAACTCAATGCATGCAGTCGCGCAGACATGGTCAAGACAATGTGCTGAAGTTCAAACCAAGCAGAATGGGGAATGAAGGTGACTTTGAACATGAGATTGTTGGTGCCAGAAACAGCTGCACTGATGAAATGATACACTGGGATTTTCCCACCACAAAAGAGAATATCTAAAAAAGAGAAAATATCCAGTGAGTGGGAGAAAATGCCTTGCTGATGGCAAACGTCAGAGGAGCATGGCCGAACTGGTTTGAGGCAACAGTTATTCAAACAACCACTCGTTACAAACAAGATATACAGAAGAGCATCTCAGAAAACACACTGATCCTTGAAGCTGATAAGCAACAACAGCAGAAGACCACACCAAGCGTTACTCATGTTAGCTAATAAAGGAACTTGCACGGTTTCACCAAAATTAGACAACAGGAGATTTGAAAAATGTCGCCTGGACTTATGAGTCTTGACCTCTGCTGTAACATGTAGATGGTAGGGTTGAAATTTGGCATAAACAACATGAAATCATGGATTCATCCGTTCTTGTATCAGTGTTTCAGGCTGGTGCTGTTGGCGTAATGATGAGGATATTTTCATGGCACGTTTTTAGGGGTTAGCACAGTTTAAACACAACACCTACCTGAGTGTTGCTGCTGTCCATCCTTTTGTGACTATCTACATCTATGAACCCATCTTCTGAGGGCTGCTTTCAGCAGGAAGTATCATGTCACAAATCTCATGTTTTTTAAACATGACAATGAGTTCACTGTACTCAAACAGGTCTCGATCCAGTAGAGCACCTTTGGGATGTGGTGGAACGGGAAATTAGCACCATGCATGCACAATGTGCTGCTATCATATCAATATGAACCAATGTTTCCAGCAGCTTCTGAATCTATGCTACAAGAAAGTGAAGGGATAAGGGGTTCAAAAATACAAGAGGAGCTGCAGCCAGCTGATGACAACACACTGCATATTTTTCTTCTTGCACATTATTTATTCTTGAAGCTGAATGACAGACTTGAGATTTCTGCACTGATCTAACTTTGATCCTGGTTCACAGATGCCAATAATATCACAGACCCCAACATTCAAGAGCAACAGCAGTATATCTAAACAGAGCCACATAAGGCAAAGCCACATGTTTCTGAGGCCATGCATCCAATAAGGTCTCGTTAATGGTAAATTGGATGAGTGTGTGTCCAATTCTCCATTTCCTCAGAGGTGTCTCAGCAGCAACAGCTGCTACCAATAGCAAAGCAGTGTTTTTCACACAGCCCCCTTTTCTGCAATGTGACTGGGGTCTTTCCAAAATAAGCTCATACACATGCAAAAATAGATAAATGAACATCTATTGCAAAGGGCAGCAGATTTAAAGAGAGGTCTAACCAGGGCACGGCGCTGAAAGAGATGACGGAAACATCTCATCCAAAAACGTAAACTATAAATGGGCCAATGAAGCAGTAAAATGAGAGGAGCAGACATGTCATACATACACGACACACAATATATTATATACCTGTGGGCCCTATCAACAAGAAGCTGCTCTTATGACACAATGTGACTCAAGATGGGTCATTCATTTTATGCAAAATGTTTCTCTATTTGTGGCCAGAACTTCATTTTGCAGCTTCAGGATTTGCTTATAATAACTTTTCTTGCTACATTTAAGAGAGGCATCAACCGGTGAAGCTGAAAGTATGTCACAGTCTAAATCTGTCTGCTGTTAAGCTCTCATGAAACACTTGCTCCAGTGTGCCTTGTGTATTTGTGTATTCTTTGCAGGTTTTTAAAGGAGTTTCAGTAACAACACAGTCATGGGAGGCACACAACCTTAGCATACTGCTTCATATGCACTTGTTTATGGGGTTTTTTTTCCCCCAGGTGTCAACTCATAGCTCCTCCCTGCTGATTCTGTGTCACATAAGTGGCGATAGACTGGATCTATGACTGGTAGATCAATATTGTTGCCTGATATGTGTCTCAGCCAAGTCACAGGAAGAATTTACAACTATATAGTCGCCTATTCTGACACGGTTACCATATATTTCAGACCTGAGTATTGTGTAGTCTGGCTCTGAAGAAAAAAAAGATGGTGCCACTGGATTTCAAACTGCACAAATATGTGAGAACAAACCGCGTTACTTCCATCTACATATAAAGTCAATGAGTTACTATGAGTTTTCTATTCCTCTACTGCAGTTTCTCTTTACCTGTGTTGCATTGACATCATCTGTCACGTGATATATATAAAAGGCTAAACTGACAGTTATGCTTCTCAGTGTAATTACACTGCTGAAAAGTTTGTATTAAATATACCACTTGAGTGACTATCGCTGAGTCAGTTCTCCTCTTTTGCAATTTGGGTGTTCTCAAGGTCCTCCATGCCAGTTGTAAGTAGATGTACTCTTCCAGGATTGTAATCTCCCAATGACCATTGTCTGATTTCTGTTAGCCAGCTGAATGTAACAGAAAACACTACCTGGAATTGTTGTGTTACTCTCTAAGATAATGTTAGGTCTTAATTTAAAATAAAAACTGCCTTAAGGCGGACGTTATTGTAATTTTTTTTTTCTGGTATAAATCAACTCAGATGAACAAAAAGTTTTGTAAGTATTCAACACCACGTGAAGTTGTTTTCAGTGGTTCAACCAGACTGATTTTAAAGAATGAGTGAATATGCATTTGCGACATCACTATTACTAGTATTTTCTAGCAACGAGCTTCCATGACAAATAAAAAATTTTGTGTTTTCTCGCTTGATGTCACAAGGAAATTTTTAAACCGCAGAAGCAACTACATGGCTAAGTAAGCTTATGTACAGAAAACCCCAACAACATGTAATTTTTTTAGAAAGAAAAGAGACCAAGATGAACGTTTTACTTGCTCAGGATGGCCAGTAGCAAAAGTATCAACAAGCTAAGTAGTGAGCATGCTAGCTAGCAAGTAAGCACAAATAAAATTGTGATTAAAACTGCTTCGCTTGATTTTTTTTTCTTCCAGTGGAAACAAATACACAGCTACCTATTTTTATGATTTTTTGTGTTTAAATGGATGGATGTCGTCACCATCTATCCATGACGTCAGCCGCTGGTTAGCTGGTCATGACTTGAAGCCTCGAGCTGAGAAGCGCAAGGGCTCGATTTGACTACTCTGAACCGTACCCTGTAGAGCTCAACAGTGATCCCCCGCTTTTTTATGGGTTGTGGTTCTAGAAATAATTCATTTCCACTATTGACGTTACGAAAAAATCCTTTAAGATTAGGAGTTTTTAGCTAACCAGCAATGAAATGAATCTTGGGCATAAAAAAAGACTTGATTATATACCATAATACACCCCAAATTCACAATTCATAATAATCCCAGATAGCGTCAAATATTAACTAATTCAATCTTTTATATTATTGTGTATTACTGCTATAACAATGGTTTTAAATATATTTTGTAGTATCTAGTGTGTTTAGTGAAGAGTAGACTTGTTATTGCTTTCTCACTACAATCACTGCTTGGTTGGTTTCAATTTCTGATTGTGGGTAGAGTAGTCCTTCTCCACAACATTGTAAGTACAATGCAAAAAACGCAGCTAGTAACGTGTGGTTTTTACAGGAGCAGAATTTAAGTTCTGTTTTGGTCTCCACCAGTTTCTTGGTGTTCAGCGGTAAATGAGGCCAAGTCGAGCCTGAAATGATCCTGGAGACGACCAAAATAGGCCAGTTAGAGCCAAAAAAGCGAGGCAAATAAAGGCTAAAATGGAAAAAAGTGGAACTGCAGAGTTTAATGAGCAACAATAAGTTCATCATTATCACTATCTCGTTGATCCACGTTATCCACAGTTAAAATTAAAATCCTGATAATAATGGCTTAATTCTTCTTTATGTTTCCACTCCAATAAATCAGCCTTTGCCAGTTAGTTTCCAGTAACACATATGTGGTCTTACAGTAACAGGAAACAACAAAGGTGGAGACAGAGCAGACCAGGAACACTGTTTGTTTCAGTGACATGTGCCTGGAGGCAGTTTTGGCAAAGGGATGTGGACTTAACTGAAAATTACCGTGGATACTTCTCAATGTACCCACGTCTGTACATGACACTGTGGATGCGTTTTCATGTCACCAGTCATCGCACAAAGTGCATACAGTGCAAACACCCAAGACAACCAATCTTGTGTGTTTTTGTTGGCCTTACTGATCTAAAGGGTTTTTTTGTGGATTTCACACCTTTACTTTACCTCAGTGCAGTACACTCAAAGTGAGAACAGACACGATTATGCACATCAACACCTTTTTTTTTTTTTTCTTCAGCTGCACCTGAAAGACTATGAATCTGTATAACTTTATAAGCACCTACCCTTTGATATTTTAGGCTAATTTTGTAAATGCACTTGAACATGCATGATATTTACCCTTTACTACAGTGCACGTGTTCATGTCACCACACTTTCCGTTAAGCTTTAATTGTGGCTGCATGCTTGTTTTTGCATGCCCTAGATGAGTTTCAGCCATGTGATTGGTGGATTAGATATTTGCTTTAATGAGCTACAGGTGTTCCTAATGAAGTGGCAGGGATATGTATGTACAGTAGGCTGTGTTATCTGTTAGTTACTTTAATCAGCTGGCATTTCTCTGAAGTGCATGGATATTCTCAAATGTTAACTTAGTTTGTGAATGCTGCACATTTTTTCTTGAAATCTGCACCTTCTGTGTGGTTACAGTGGCTGACCATTATTATTATTATTATAGTTTATTCTCATTATGCATGTTCACCCACTTTGGTTTCATGGTTAGCTGCTAGCTAGTGTTTTTCTCTCCGAGCTCTCCCTCGTTGTCTATTACTGCAGGATTGGGGAACAGGCGCACAGAGAGTCCAGGATAGGCAAATCTCCATAAATCCTTCCACAGTGGCTACCCTCTTCAGACTACACTGTACAATATCTGTCTTCATCTTACGAGTGCA
>VUQR01035539.1:1449-17836 GCA_015108515.1 Hemichromis elongatus
AGACGTTGGGGAAATTAACGCTGGGATGGAGGAGGGGTGAAGGCAAAGCGCTTGCCAAGCCATCTGAGATCTTCCTCCTCCTCTCTCTCCTTTTTCGATTTTGTTTGTGCCCGCCGCCGATTCCCCGGCCGGAGTTTTTCGGCTCAGCGTCAAATCCCCGCCGTCCTCACGGATTCTCTAGATCTCATTACAGTCAATGAGGCTGCAAAGACTTTCAGATCAAAGTGAAAGACTTCAGCCTCTGAAGGAAGCATGAGGGGAGAGGGGGTAGGTTGGAGGGAGGTGGGGAGGGGGTTTGCGCTTGCCAAGCCATGTGAGAACCATCCAGGAACGCCAGGAGCTGAATCCGAGTGCTGCTCAGTTTCCAGGTATCCAAAACACCACGTAAAGGAGGTCCAATCCAAACCACAGAGGGGGGATTCACACAGAAGTGTTGTACTTTTCCTGCTCTACATTTATCTGACAGCTTTAGTTAGTTTACTGACTTACAGTATTGAACAGAAGCTGCGCATAGCCTCATGATAACAGCGTGACGTGCAGAGCGTTCATGCACCGAAAATACTGTCAGCACAAGAGTTTAACAGACATATAAGGAAGCAAAGAAAAATGATGATGATTCTTGTACAGGGATGATTATTAATGATACAACCCTTTGAGGTTTTGAGATAACTTCTCAAGGATATAAACTTTGAAACACTTCAAACTGTTACACAGAACATGTGACCGCTGATGTTATTTATTTATTTCACAGCCAGAAGCTGCACTCGGTGTGTGGGAATGTGCAGGTTTTTATTTGCCAGCAGGAATCGCAGCTATCACAGTTAGTGGATGAACCTGCAGGTAATGACGTTATGAGAGCTCATAAATGCTAAAAGAAACCAAATTTAAAAAGTGCTAAAGTTGGAAAATCATTCTAATATGAAGGTAAAATTCTGCACAGCTTGATTAAATTTACTAAAGTTTAGTAAATTAAAAAAAAAATCTGATTCTGAGGGCGTCAGCTGGGAATGCTTTTGCAGATTTGGCTGATTTTATGTAAAAAGACACTAAATGTTATGACCCTCTACTGTGCAACAGCCTGATTGGCTTATGTATCATTTCTATCTATTGATTGGCTCTTTGTTGTAACAGATGTTACGCTTGTCCTTCTATTTTATTCTATTTTCTATTTTACTGTCCTCCAGGCGTTCCGTAGTTTAAATGATTAACCAATCGTTAATCAGTACACCTGCTGATGGAAAATTACTGTCCATCTTTTAGTTTCTTAGATGAAAGTGCTACCAACAGCGTGAACAAGCAGTGTTGCCAACTCCTCAGTAAGGAAAACCGCTATTGGCTGTCCTAAAAGTCGCTAGAAGTCGCTAAATGACGTCATCGCCTGATTTGCATAATTGGTCATGTGAGAGAGAAATAACATCATGAAGAGACATAAAGTTAGTAAAAAAAAAACACCCTAAATGCATTTAGAATATATTTAGAACTACAAATTTCTGTTAGCATTTATTGTTTTTTTATTTAATGTCACAAAAAAGTTACTCGAAATAGGCACTCTGGTGGAGTTACCTTTGTGTGTGTGTTTAAGTAGTTTTAAACATCGTGATCCACAGAAAGTAACAAAAGTAAGTTGTTAACAAACTACATTAGAAATCGAAATGGACAAAAAAGAGGCTGTAAAACATTATCAGGCAGCTGGTGTTCATAGCAAGCCTCACCAGACAGCTTCCGTCCATATCGGGTGTACAACATGGAGTTAAGGCTCTGCAAGGACATCTGATTTCTACGTTTGCAATGGTTGGAGTGATGTTTTTTAGCACATTGGTTTATTTTAGAAAAATAAAAATGGACATTTACTGCTGCTTCTGCTCTGGGTCACAGTCAGGGCGGGGGCAGCAGCTTCGCTCATGCGCGATTTATTTGCAGTTTGGTCGCATAGGTGTGAACATCTCCTGCTCTGACAGCAGCCGGGGGCGACTGCTGCGTGAGCACTATCCGCTGCCTGTGAGCGCTTTGGCATGGGCGAGGTGCCCACGGCAGCACCCGCTGCTTGTTGAGAGTAAGAGCGATACGTGCTTTCACGTCAAAAAGTCGTCATAAGTCTCCAATAACACCACAAAAAGTCACCAGATTTGTCGCTAGTTGCTTTTTAGAAAAAAAGTCACTGAGGGTCTGAAAACGTGCTTAATATAGCGACAAAGTCGCTAAGTTGGCAACACTGTGAACAAGAAGCTTGACGTCTTTCAGCAGATGCATCCACGCTGAATTCTCAAGGTCCTAAATTCCTCGTGTTTCAGTTAAATCTATATAGCGCCAAATTACATCAACAGTCACCTCAAGGTGCTTTATTTTGTAAGGTCCTAAAGACCCTATGAAAATGACCCCCATGAGCAAGCACATGGCGACAATGGGAAGGAAAAACTCCCTTTCAACAGAAGGAAACCTCAGGTAACGATCACATGACCACCAAAGAGGTTCTAAAAAGACGAGTCTTGTACAACTCCACCAGAAGAGTCCGACTGGCTCGCTATGTCCTTCAATTGGAGAAATATCGGATCCCTAATATGGCAACAACACTGACCCCTCCCAATGCCAACTAAACACGCTGAAGGTGAGACCACCACCAAAGTATAGAAATGTTGGATAACTCTGGCTGCCTGATTTGCTGTATATACAAGAAGGACTCTTATTGTGAAGCAAACAGGAAGGAGTCCTTCATATGTGTGGAACAAATGGCATTAACGGTGTGTATCAGGACAAAACGCCATGTTCACAGATG
Organism: Hemichromis elongatus; assembly: GCA_015108515.1. NCBI lineage: Eukaryota > Metazoa > Chordata > Actinopteri > Cichliformes > Cichlidae > Hemichromis > Hemichromis elongatus. Next base: position 4,223 of record VUQR01035539.1, read on the forward strand.
AAAACGAGTGGGATGAGGTTTGTCATGTACTTGGTCAGGGTTCATGTCCCGCAGCCACGTGGCAGTGTGACTGGTTTCAGACCGTCACATGTTCTGATAAATAACAGAACAACAGTCGGGAGGCGCTTCCCCTCCTTGTTGGACTTCTTTTCCAAGCCTGCTAATAAATAATCGACAAACCGGCAAGTTTGGTGCCGTTTGCATAAACATCAGCCTCGCATGCATACATTCGCAGCTCCGTGTCAGACATAAATCCTCGGGGCTTCCTGTTTTAACATATTCATTACCGTTAGCCCGGTGCTCATTTCCAAGTCGGAGGTGCTAAGCAGCCATAATGCTCGGCGCCGGATGTCCAGGGCAGGACTCCGCGGGCCTGAGCATGAATAAATTGACCGGGTCGCAGGAAAGCCGGCACTGCGTGTCGTAATGAGGGTGAGACGATGTCGGGTGGAGATCCCTGAACCCTCACTGTGATCCACCTTATGCCACCAGCTCTGATTTACGAGGACGCACAGCCTTTATTCGCCGCAGCGTTCGAGGGTTTACGGCCTTCTTCTCCTCTGCTCGCCGCCATTGCTGTTTAAATTCGAGTCACATGACTCTGACAGTAGCTCATTCTACTGCTGTCGGCATTTACTGACTTTCAGTTTGGCTTCGGTGTGCGTTGGTATGCTGAGAGAGACAGCTGTTCACCAATAAACACTTTACAGGATAAATGAGGGAGCTGTTTGTGTCTCTGAATGTTTTAAACCCTCAACTCTCAGGCAAAGTCTCACTTTCACAATAACGCTTATTTAATGAAGCCGTACAAAGTTTTTGCTTCATCCTCTGAAAATCCTCTGCGGTGCTCCAAATAGGTTGAGGTGGAATTAAATTTGGTGTTTTTGAATTTGTGTTTTCAGCATTTTTTAGACCCTCGTAGCTTCATAAGTGCTGGAGAAATCCACATGAACGTTTCTGAGGTAAACTAACAAATTTAAGCTCTGTTAGTGTCACAGTTTAAAGACTGTTTCTGTTTAGTGCAATTTTTCTATATGAGACCAACTTTCATGGCATATATCATAGCTTGAGCATTTTGACTTTATTAACACCGAAGGCTCACTTCACCATGTGGGTAAGGTGGCTGCTCAGAACAAGTTAGATCATATGAGAGGTCTCCAGGATCTTCTGGCCTCGATTTCTTCTGTTATAATCTGGTGACTTTTGAGTTTTAACCCTCTTCCATCTGCTTTAAGGGCCTGTAGGTCTGAAAATTTCCTAGTATGAAGATGTCAAATTGTGTGGCTTTGTTAAACATACTAAAATTGGGTGATTATGAAAGGATCTGATGAGATTTTTTTCAAATTTAATATCGAATGGCCCTCAGTTAGCTCACTTTTAGACCAGATTAGTTATAGTTTAATACTTTAAATTTGTTTTTATATTTAGTTGATGATAAATAATAAATAATAATAATAAAAAAAAGTTTTTAGTTTTATTTTCAGTTTGTAAAGTATGACTGTTACAATTTAGTTTTTGTTGTTTAAAAATGTGTACTATATAAATTGGATAACGTCAAATTAAAAACTTGGAATTTTACTTACCAACACTGAAGCTGAGATTTCTTCTTGGAGGTTAAATCCACAGCAGCCATTTCATTGGTCATATTAAAACGTCCAAAAGGCTCCAACACCACAAACACGGTCCAGAGATCCCGTTCGCTAGCAGCCACAGCTACCTGTGTCACCATCCACCTCCAAGGGAAAATGGCCACTTTATGGTGGGGGAATTGCTAGTTTTGTATTAGGCTGTTAACTTGTTTATTTGTACTGTAAAGGCTTTCCCCATGTGAGTTTATGGGGGTCTGACTTCCTGCTGGAGCCTCTGGTGGACGTTAGAGGAACTGCAGGTTTTGGTGCTCTATTTTTCAGCGCTGAGGTCGCTCTTCGTGGTGGGCTGTGAAACATTGATCTTTTTATTTGAAGATAATAATATTAATAACTAATTAATAATTGGCAGCAAGATGGGCCAATCAGGGATGTATATGAGGGTTAACAGAAGTGACTCCCCCTCCTCAGACTAAACTCTGAGTCAAAGTCAAAGTGGCCTCTAGAACTCAGACGGAGACGGTTTGACCAAAATGCCCTCGGTGTGCAGATTAAAACGCGACACGGAAACTGAGCTGGGGTTAAGGCTTTCACTGTGAGCATGCTCAGTTGGATGTGTGCCAGGCTGAGTGGCTGCTGGGTGAGTGGGGGGGTAATTGTGGGTGATGATGAGGATGATGATGATGGTGGTGGTGGGAAACCTGCAGCACCATGTTTGACCTTGGGCTGTACAACTGGTTAACACTTGGTGTGTCAAGCAGAAACCCTCACAGTGTGTGTATGTGTGTGTGTATGTGTGTGTGTGTGCGTGCGTGTGTGTATGCGTTTGCCTCTAGATGCTGAAGCGCTAACCCCCGCCTTCCTCCTCCGCCTCCTCACATTTCAGCTCTTTTGTTTTGCTTTTGTTTTGCACGGCGGTGGGGCCTCCTCAGAGGCCCAAAAGAAGAAGAAGAAGAAAAGGGGAGAGGTGGTGCTGGTGGGGGTGATGGCGATGGCGGGGGTTCGGTTAGAAAACTTTTTCTCCAAACGCACGCCAACCACCCCCCTTCTTCTCCTCCATCCAACCCCTTCAGATCCCTGAGCTCTCCCTCTCTATCCCTGCATCCAAACCCCCACTGCACTCAGCATCTGCTCAGAGGATGAATAAATGAAGCGCTCCCTCTCCCTCTCCACCCCCCTGACTGACAGAGGGCCGTCTTAATTGTGGCTGAAAGCTGGCTTTTCTCCCTGCTAATTAGCAGATTGCGGCGTTAAATGATTCAAAAAGTCGGGGCTTATACGGCCGCTGCCGATCATCACTTATTCACGCGGCAAGCGGCGCTTTGTGCGAACATCGGCGCCCGAGGTAAATTAATTTACTCCAATTAGCAGCCGCTGTCAGCGCACATCACCGTCTCCTGACTTCAGGACACGTCTTTAAAAAGTAATGCTCTTATTTTGTCCTCTGGTTTTGTTACATCTGATGTTCGCTGGAGGGAAACGGGGCAAACATAAAGAGACCGCAGGAAGTCTCACTCACACACACATACACACACACTCACACACACACACACTGAGGAAAGAGGGCCAGCCAGGCTGCCAGCGGAGGTGGGTGGAAGAATCGGCTCCTCTGGCTGAGTCTCTGCAGGCATCTCCTGCAGGAGGAGGAGGAAGAGGGGGAGGCTGCGACACACAACAGAAATCAGCCTTAGCATTTCATGAACATCAGACAACCGCTGCACGCTAACCTTTATTGATACTGTAAACAGAGACAGGAACTCAGTAAGGGAGAATAACAGGGTGATGTGCAGCAGGGATTGGTAAATGTTTGGCCCAGATGTGGGCCACATCTAAAATTTTCTTTGGTCCTGATTAAGGGGGACTCATGCCAGGTGTCAGGTGTGCTGTGACATCTGGATCAAAGGTAACTCAGCCAGCATATCCAGTAACCAGTGTGAAACTCACAGTGCCATAACTGAGCCATAAGGAAGAGTCATACATACCTGTTGCTTTACCTTCGTTGCTGTCACAGTCAAAGCAACAAATACCAATCGCTCACCAGGCAGTGTCCATTAGCATCTTGTTGATTTAAGCATGAGCCAATTTTGCTCTGAGTGTGTTTAAATAGAAGCAGAGCAGCGACCAGCCTGTCTGTCGTTTTGACACCAAACAGCAACCAGTACTTCCTGTTTGAATTCATCAGTTAGCTAAGCTTTTGTAAAAGAAGTAAATTCAGTTCAGTAAAACACCAAAGTAAGTCAAAGTAAATAAGAGCTGAATGACATCTGTCACAAGATTGTGATTGTAGCACCAAAGCACTCAAACTAAATATAACTTTATGAGCATCTTTAGCACTTTTAATTTAAGCATCAGTATTAGCCACAACACCAATTACTAACATAAAAAGCAACCAGTTTTTTAAGCCATATATTTATTTGACTGCAGTGTTATATCTTTAAATAGTATTAGCTAGCAGCATTGCTAACCTCATCAGATGAGGCAGCTACCTATTAAGCTACTGTAGTTAACAGTTTGTGGCTATTCATGATCAAACATAATATAGCCTAAATATTGCCTAATGAGCCATTGAAGTTGGTAAAATATAGCAGTGTTCTTCGTGGCAAGCAAGGTTGGCAGTGCTTCCTCATTATACTAAAAATCAGCAGCATGTTTAGATTTCATGTCTGTGTCCTGTTAACAAAGCCCGGAGCTTTTCAAGCTGAGCGGTTCGCATGCTAGGCAAGCGTACACTGGCTCTGCTTTTACTATTCTAAGATCAGTTATGAGTCAAGATTTCTTTACTGTTCACCAACAGACAAGCTTCTGTGTTTTATTACTGCTGAAAAAGAAATTATTTAGATGTCACACCACATATGAACTGGTTGGGATATTCAGGACCAAGCCAGGAACCACCAAAGCTCAAATCTGCCACAAACTGGAAGCAGCATTGGAACACCAGCATCACTGTCCACGTTGAAGCCAGTTTTACATCACCATGGACAGTGAGTGTGCTGACCAAGAAGGAAGCCCCTACTATAAAACTGACACTCTCAAGCTGGACTGAAATTTGTGGCTGCCCAGACAAACAAGCCAAATGTCTTCTGAAGAAAAGTTTGATTGTCAGACAAGACAAAGAGGAGTAAAGGAGATTCTTTCGAACCAAAGAACACTGTACTGTCAAGCATGGTGTTGGTAGCATCATGCTCTGAGGCTGTTTTACTGACAGTGGTACTGGTATATTACACAAAGTGGATGGAATAATGTAGGAGAAGGACTACCTTCAGATTCTACAACTGATCTGAAATGAACAGCTAGACGGTTGAAATTTCAAGTTAGAACTCCTGCAATGATCTTCCTGAAGCCTTGACCTCAAAGCTATTAAAATTTGTGTACTACGCTAACGGCTGGGTAAAGAACGACCAAATAACCTTGCTGATGGCAACCAAAAGCATCTGGTTGAGGTGCAACTTGCAAAGGAAAATTTAACCAAATATCATTGAGCATGTATCTATATATTTGAGCCTCTATGTATAATTTTGACCCTGTGTGGATTAGAGAAAATTTTAAATTCAAATTTGTGCACCCAAATCATGTTTTTTAAAGTTATTAAAGATCTCTGCTGTACAATCATTTCACCCTGGGAATAGAACAGTTCACATAAATCATTAAAAGCCTAAAATTAGTGGATGGAATCTTCTGACCAAACTATTTTTTAATGTTAAATTTATTCTGACTTTTAAGTGTCCTCAACACACTTTTCCTCCTTTAGCTCCGTGGCATTTTTTTTTTCTTTAGCTCATGTTCCCTTATTTTCAGTGAAGTGCAGCTCTTCACAGCTGAGAGCCGTCGCAGGCTAAATGTACTTCCTCTTCTGCTCGGCTGTATTCCATATGCTTCATCATTAAAAGTGCGGCTGCTGTAAGGAGTCATGTATAAATGTTGAATCGCAGCGGCGTACGGTGGCACTCCAGAGACGACAGATGTTAGTGCAGAGACAATTAATTAACAAGCGAAGGAAACCCAGAGGGGACGGCGGGGACAGTTTGGACGTCATGGTCACGGAGATCTGGTTCTGATCCTGTTCTGATCGAGTGGATCCGCCTGCAGGATTTTTTCTAACTTCCAGTGTCAACACAACACAGACCAGATCATTTCAGATATCAGTATTTATCAATTAAAGGTGAAAAATAAGAACATAACCTCAGATGGGTGACACAAGGATTTTGTTAGCAAATGAAAACTTACACAAAAATAACTTTGGTTGGATAATAAGACTTTCCAAATTTTCAAATGCAATTAAAAGATTAAACAGTTATAGATTTTGTGTTAATAATAGTAGCTCTGTATTGTCCTTTTTATTTAATTATTTCTTTTATTTATTGATTATTATTTCTCTTCAAACTTTCATAACATTCAGACTGCACACAGGTAAAGGAGCCTGAGGAACAGCTCCAATAACGCTCGCTTAAAGTTTCAACATTTGCTCCCTGAATGTTCCGTGACCTCTGTGATCTCCCATCCACCTCCTGTCCTCCATTGTCAGACAGATGCGAGCGCTCCTGCAGTGCAGAATGGAAGCTGAGCTGAGCAGAGTGTCGCTGATGGCGAGGCACATAATCGGCCTCCTGCATTACCTCATAAGTAACCACAGCTGCAGGAAGTTTCAGGTCCTGACAGCAGAGGAGCCATTTATCAGAGACCACCACAGACCATGTGGACTGGATGAAGAAGGTGGCCCCACTGCTGATCGGCATCACCTATTATTTTAACATCATGTAGCTGCGCACACACACACACACACACACACACACACACAAACAGTTTGTCAGGGCTCATGTTTCTGCAAAGGAAACCACATTTCCCATCAGCCCTTTTGTTCACTACTAGGTTCTTACAGTGAGTCTTTTTACTGTGATTTTGATGAGTGACTTTTTGTGTCATCAACATGCACAGTCACCACATGTGTCACCACGCAGCAGCATTAGCAGACTGAACACAGAACCGTGTGCCGTGTTGTTAATGTTTATTACACTCACTCAGGTGCCACACACAGACTGTATATAACAGATGGATCTGATGAGGTCATAAGGTGAGTGTAGGGTAGGCAGGATGTGGCCAAATCTGGCCTCTGTCAGGTTTACCTTCTGCTGAGATGCAGCAGCCAGACTCACTCCCAGTCAATACTTTAAGAAGGACAATTTTGGCCCAAAATGCAGGTGTGTGCCACATCAGGGCCAAACATTCCTTACTCTCTGTAAGGAATGTTTGATAAGATATTCAGAGGAGGACTGAGAGGATGTATAATCTGTGTCTACACTTGAAATGACATGGTGACCATAGAAAACAAAGCCACTCCTGGAAAAAAAAACACTGGAAGTACGTGGAACTTTTCTCAACCTCCAGCTGAGTTATTGGAACAACTACCAACAAGAATGACAAATAAAACTGACTGGCTTTGTAGTAAATGCATTAAAATAGGCAACCAAAGCTTGGAATATCTGCTAATGACTAGTCATCAGCTTCAAAGCGAAGTGCGCACCTGTAATTTTGTAAATTTAAAATGTGCATCATGTTGCAGTTTATTACTCATTCAGTGTTTTTTCTTATTTCCATTGTCTAACAGATATCTTACAAATATAACCAAATGACTGACTTTTAGCATAACACAGACTCTAAAAGGAAAAAAACTATAAGCAGTCTGTTTATAGGATTTTGTGTTAGCAGGTAAGATAATATTAGCTAGAAAAAGAACAGTGTTATCTCATGAAGCCCGAAGTCTTGAATAGATATCCATTCATCCATCCATCCATCTTCTTCCGCTTATCCGGGGGCAGCAGCCCAAGCAGAGAAGCCCAGACCTTCCTCTTCCCAGCTACCTCCTCCAGGTTGTCCGGGGAAACACCAAGGCATTCCCAAGCCAGTCGAGAGATATAATCTTTCCAGTGTGTCCTGGGTCTGCCCTTGGGCCTCCTCCCAGTGGGCCATGCCCAGAACACCTCACCCAGGAGCCATCCTTATCAGATGCCCGAACCACCTCAACTAGCTCCTTTCAATGTGAAGGAGCAGCGGCTCTACTCTGAGCCCCTCCAAGATGGCCAAACTTCCCACCCTCTCCCTCATCTCTAAGTGAGAGACCAGCCACCCTTTGGAGGAAGCCCATTTTCGCCGCTTGTATCCGCGATCTCTTTCTTTTGGTCACTACCCACAGCTCGTGATCATACGCAAGGGCACGGATGTAGATCAACCGGTAAATTGAGAGCTTCGCTATTACACTCGGCTTTCTCTTCACCACAACAGATCGGTACAGCACCAATTCATCTATCGATCTCTCGCTCCCTTCTCCTGTCACTCGTGAACAAGACCCCGTGACTACTTGAACTCTCCACTTGAAGCAAGAACTTGTCCCTGACCCGGAGTGGGCACTCCACCCTTTTCCGGCTGAGGACCATGGCCTCAGATTTGGAGGTGCTGATTCTTATTCCCACCACTTCACACTCTGCCTCGAACCATTCCAAGGCGAGCTGGAGCCCAGCACTCGATGAAGCCAGCAGAACCACATCATCCGTGAAAAGCAGAGATGAGATTCTGAGACCACCCAAGTGAAAGCCTTCCACCACTTGGCTATGCCTAGAAATTCTATCCATAAAAATTATGAACCAAATTGGTGAAAAGGGGCAGCCCTGGCAAACCCCATCACCCACCGGGAACGAGTCTGACTTATTGCTGGCTATGCAGACCAAGCGCTTGCAATGGTTGTATAGGGATTGAATGGCCCATAGCAATGGGCCAGACACCCCATACTCCACAGGACACCTTGAGGGATGCGGTCAAATGCCTTCTCCAAGTCCACAAAGCACATGTAGACTGGTTGGGCAAACTCCCATGCACCCTCAAGAATCCTTGAGAGGATAAAGATCCAGTGTTTCACGACTAGGGTGAAAACCGCATTGTCCCTCCTGTACCCGAGGTTCGACCAATGGATGGATTTTCCCCTTCAGCACCCTGGCATAGACCTTCCCAGGGAGGCTGAGCAGTGTGATTCCCCTATAATTGAAACACACCTTCCGGTCCCCTTTCTTAAATATGGAAACCACCACCCTGGTCTGCCAATCCAGGGGTACTGTCCCTGATCTCCATGCAACTTTGTAGAGGCGTGTCAGCCATGACAGCGGTCGCAGCTAAGTGCAGTGGCTTCAGCAATGGAGATGCTGAACACGGTCCATTCAGACTTAGCGTCCCCAAGTCTCTCTCGCAGCAGGTGTACATTGAAGATCTCGCGGACCGGGTCCTCCGCTAGGCATTCCCAGCACACCCTCACTATACGTTTAGGTGTGCCAGGTCTGTCCAGCGTCCTCCCTCGCCACCTAATACAACTCACTACCAGGTGGTGATCAGTTGACAGCTCAGCCCCTCTCTTTACCCGAGTGTCCAAAACATATGGCCTTAGGTCTGATGATACGATTACAAAATCAATCATAGACCTGGGGCCTAGAGTGTCCGGGTGCCACGTGCACTTATGGACACTTATGTTTGAACAAACTGTGGTTTGCACAGAAGTCAGAAGTCCAATAACGAGTACCGCTCGGGTTCAAATCTGGGAGGCCGTTCATCTTAAATAGATAATGTTGGCTAATTTATTCTAATTTCTAGGATTTATCTGGAAACATTGCAAGCTGTTCAAATTATTTTGGTAGCTAACATTAAAAACTATCACCAGCTAGCTGGCTAAAAACGTTAAAAACATTAGTGCTACAAAAATGTATCTTAGTCAAAATGTTCATTGGCTGACTTCTCCGATTTTTTCCTTGATACTAGCTTCTTTAATATTGATTTTATCCATCAGTAAATCATGTACCACAAAACAAAGAAACCTAACTAACGTTTACTTTTGGCAATTTAACAATTTCTTTTTTTTTATGTGCAACTTAAAATGTGCACGAAGAGGCTCTTTATTCATTGGGGAAACTTTTGGTTCAGCTGCAGAAAGTGTCATCAGGATTTTTACTGTCCCGAAGAAGCTTTTACAAATAAAAAAATGCCACTCGCTATAGTGAACTAGTGCAGATGTGTACAGAATTTGTGTCTTTTTCGCTATAGTCAGGCTGAGGATCGTCTGCAGCCCACATGCTGCCACCTTCAATGTAACTTGTCGCTCTGAATTATCCTTCACCTCTGTGACACGCCGCAGGTTAACAGTCTAACCATAAAGTGGCGGCGCTAATGCTCAGCAGCTGGCTGCTTTTCTGTGGTTAAATCAGAGTTTACAAGCTGGCAGGTTGAGCTAAGACGAGTGATTAATAAAGACAATGAAACAGAGTCAGAATTAGTGTGTTTGCAGGCCCCTTGGATCTTTTTCCCAAACCAGAAATAAACATATCACATTTAATCTGTTAAAAAAGTACAAATCTGCATTGTGAGGCACAAACGAGCTGCTTCATTTGAGATTAAATGCAGCAAAATGAAATAAAGACTACATTTAAGCAGTTGTGTTTCCTCCACAGCCAGCTGGTGTCCGTACGGAGGCTTCGACAGCACAGAGAGGATGTGAGAAACGTGGGAAGCAGAGGGAGATCTCCCGGGACTGACAAAACAACTCCCTAACAAAGAAGATATTAACCCGAGGAGGAATCCCAATCCAGGCCGTTTGAATCTGACAATTAATGAGCGTCTACAGAAATCTGTTTATAGCTCAAACTGCAGCCTGGAATTAACTATTGGACTCTACATGTGTTTAGGTTTAACTCACACATCTTTATTTTTTTTTAATTATCTCAAGTTGAGGTTAAAAAAAAAGATGCTGCAAATGGGGTCTGATAATGATGATTTAAATTTGTTCCATAGTCAGTACCCTTGGACAGATTATCGTGACCTCGGGCCCTGGACATAAATTTGTCATGGGAGGGAAAAAAAAGAAGGGATAGCAGATGAGGGGAAAAAGTAAAAAGTGGATGGGAAAAAAGAAATAGGAACATTCCAGGGAAAAGTAGCCATAGTTGTCTTATGGATGAATTTGAAGCACTTCCATCTGAAATGCTCCATATGTTTAATCTATTTATTCCAGAACATTGATTTTTTTTTCTTTTCTTTTTAAAGGCCAAAACAAAAACTACACTTGGAAATATCACATACCCAGTTTTGAGTCTTACATGTCACAGATTGTTACACTTAATTTGTATTAATGTTAAAAACAATTATACAAATTAATTGTAAAAATGTGTGTTCTTTACTCCTCTGTCAATCTCCACCTTGCCATGCTGATGGGCTTACATGTCCTAGTGTTCCCGGAGGCTAAAGACTAGATGATTTTTTGAAAAAAACTGAAACCCAAACAGCCGTTAGTGATATATCAGATGTGACGGCATGAATTTTAGAGCCAACTGATAGATAAAAATTTTGAATTATAAAGCATTCAAATTATTGTCTTTCCTACAAACAGCCTTTTCAAATGTTGAATCAAGCTTATGTTAAACAATACCTTAAACGTGCATCCTTTGTAATGACCAGCAGAGGGCGACACCTTTGGATATAAAAATAAGTCTGCGTGTATAGAAATCTGTATGAAAATGGCCATCTCTCTCTTTATCCATGAGCTCAGGATTCACTGCCCTGATGAATTTATGAGATTAGACACTAGTTCCAAATCTTCTTTACAGTGTGACATTCACTTTGGTTCCATCAGTGTTAAAAAGAATAAAAGAAGAATAAAGAATAAAACGTGACTTTGTGCACCAGTGTGGCGATATCCACATTTTTTTATTTAGCTAGTCACCCGCTCATTCTACATAAGTGTGATGTCACTGCAGAAAAATTGTTTCCAAATCTTCAAAGCAAATCCTCCAAAAATTTTGTTCTGTTTTGTTTACAAATTCACAGGATAAAAAAAGACAAATTTTAACAGACAGATTTTTTTGTTATTAACTCTGACTATTATTTTTACTTGACGGGATGTTTTCCCATCCTTTTCTCGACATTGAATTTTTTTATCCTCGCCGTATGCATTCATGTCAGAACTAATAAAACAGTCTATCAGACTCTGGAAGGTGACAGAGGCAAACAGGCGGTTTGTTTGGCAGCAGGCTCGACTCCCGGCTGAATATTCATCAGCACCACCTGCCCTCCCGCACAGCGTTTAACAGCAGCTTCAAAGCCACGGCCAGAGTGTACATTGGCTTCTAGTTCAGAGGACTTTATCCCTGCTTCGTCGGCCCTCACAACGACCTCCGGCAGCCTGAACAGCTTTGAAGGCCTTCTCCACGATGGTGCAGTCGTCCTTCGCTCGCTGTCTGCAGCTCCTCTAAACGAGGTCCTCTTCCATCCAGAGAGCCATCTATCAGGATGAAACAAATGAGTCATTACGGCAGCTTTCAGAGCGTCCCGGCAAGGCTAATTCTGCTCTCCTCCTGAAACGTGTGGGAGTTTTTAATATTGTGGAGAGGAGAAGAAGGTGTCATCCTGGGACCAGTTTGGCTTTTCATCAATCTGCCATTTCCTTTTCTTTCCTTTTTGGGGGGGGTTGTTATTTTTCTCCCTCTCGCCCACACTGAGTGAGAAACAGCGATACAAAGACCCAGAACAAAGCTTTTTTTTATTGTACTCCACTTAAAAAATCAGCTCTTGTTGTGCTGAAATCTCACAGGAAACTTGGACTTGAGAGAGGTGGATGTTTTTCCAATAAAAGCTCTGGGAATATTATGAAATCTCTTTGTTATGCACGTCAAAGTTTTGCTCGTTTTTCAAAGTTAGAGCTTATTTTGTAAAAAAGAGTGGTTCTCATCAGCTGGTGACTTGAAAGAAACCAGATCTTTCTCCTTTAATTACAAAGTGATATACTCTCAGTAAAACAGGCAGACATGAAACTAAACCATTAGCTGTAAATGTAAACCATCAGTTTGTGAGCTAAAATAGCGGAAAACATTCCTGTGTGCTACAAACAGACAAACTGAAAATGTGTTGACATAAACAACATATGCAATATACATGTGCAGTTCAGATTAGCTAATAACGCCAGCTGTTTAACACTTTAGCAAATGTGAAGGTTTATGAGGTGAAATAGTATTAAATAATCTTGAAAATAAAACCTAAAAACCTAATGTGTCAGTTTAGCTGGTTAAACGGTGTATCAAACTTTGCTTTGGTCAATATTGGCTAAGTGGTTAGTTTTGGTTCATGTTAGCTAATAGTTTGGAGGCATGTTAACTAAAAGTTTACTTTTGATTTTTGTCAGCTAACTTCTTTGCTTTTGTTTAGGTTGCATCAAAGAACAAAGATCATTCCATTTTAGTTTGCATTAGCTAAAAGCAAAGTTGTAGTTTCCAAAAGTTTTGCTTTTGATGTACAATAACAATTAGCTAATGTTTTAGTTTTTGTCCATTCTCAGTTTTGATATAGTTTAGAAAGCACTTTGCATTTGTTTAATATAACCTAAAAGCTCAGTTTTTATTTGCATTAGCTAACTGCTAGGATGAGGTTTATGTAAACCTAGCTTTCTACTTTAAGTTTGTGTTAGCTAAAAGTTCAGATTTAGTTTATGTTGATAGCCCCTCAGTTTGTTTTTTGTTAGTTAAAAGCGTATTGTTTTTATTAATTTAACTGGTTTCTGTAATACTATAGTTTTGGTTTAGGCTAGCTAAAGCAGAGGTAGAGGAGATTTTACACTTGTAATTTTTGGTAAGATCTGACCTGAACTTGAAAAAGGATAAAGGTCTCACCATCTTCATTATCATAATGCCACAGTTATCACTTTGGACCAACTAATGTTTATCAGTTTGCTTTGTATTTTTAAAGTGCATGAATTAAAACAAATGTTTGTAGCGTGATAGAGCGAATGTCCATGTTTAAGAAAACATGTCGACACAACTGGAGAACATCAGTAACACGAGGAGGAGGAGGAGACGCTTCACTTCACCTTCCTCTGTTTCCTCTCACCGAGAGAAGGATTATAGAGTCTTATAAAGAATGACTTCCATCTGGACAGAGATGTGTGTGTGTGTGTGTGTGTGTGTGTGTGTGTGTGTGTGTGTGTGTGTGTGTGTGTGTGTGTGTTTGGGGG
>VUQR01035540.1:0-21060 GCA_015108515.1 Hemichromis elongatus
GAGCAGCTCGTTCAGCAGGAGACTCTTACACCCACGGTGTAGGAAGGAGCGCTACCGCGGTCATTCCTACCCACAGCTGTCAGACTGTATAATGCAGTTTAACATCCTTTGGTCATCTTACTCACCAACTTGCTTGTTTTGTTTACTGTACAGGTTTTACATAGTTCTGTATATCTGTATATCCAATACATATTCCTTTTTTTTTCTATACATATTATGTAAATTGCTATCTGTATATACCTATATATTGAAACATTGGCTACTTATGTATATAAGACCACTTGCCTTCCCTCTATATTTATTTCCCTTACTGTAAGAGCTCTGTAACAACGCAATTTCTCATTCGTGGGATAATAAAGGTTTATTCTATTCTATTCTAAACAAACTTTCACATTCAGTGTAAAGCGTTATTTTCTGTTTTTATGATCCACAAAAAAAAGATAGTGGTAACTTTCTGCCAGCGTATTGTCCATTTTTTAAATTAAATGTGTGATTATTAAAAAACATCTATGGAAAATGATTTTAAAAAACAATTAAAAGTCATATTAACTGATCATATTTTGTTTTTTTCATTGTTTTTACTGTGATGAATGATGAAGAATGTTAGAAAAGGGAAACAGACAGCAGTCTGTCCTGATGATGATGTCTTACCTACATAGACTTGGTGCCTCTGTAACTATTTAACATTACTTACCCCCTGTTTCCCAGAGGCTTTTAAGTGATATGTAGAAAAATTACATATATATATATATATATATATATATAAAATAGAAACCCAAACACAATAAAAAATAGAGCTTTTAACCCAAAAATATTAAAATACATGCCTTGTAAAATACATGCCAAACTTTAGCCATGCCTGTAGCATTTTCACAGTAAGAATATAGCACTATAGCAAACAACTGCTAGAAAAATCTCACTCCTGCAATTATTTTGTAAACGTTTTACCTAAAGGTCATGTCATTGTCAGAGGACGTTACGTTTTTGCAGTTGCCCAAAAATGATTTGAGGTAGAGACTAAAAAATACTCTTTGGGGCATGCTGTTGTTTCCGACACTTGCTTCTGAGAACATGTTTGTTTAAAATGTATGACTGCTGAAACCTGACAAAAGAGAGTCACCATCTGAAACTAAAGGGACTGTCAGGAAGCAACACAACCATGACCCTCGGCCCCATCATCAAGGATAAGCATCTCTGGGTTATTTCAAAATTCTGTTTATGAGTCTGGTTCTCTCATTTGCCTTTTCTCTTTTATCTCCATGTCTTTTCTTCTTTTTTGCACAAATAGTGTGGATGTGGTGCAGTGTTGATGCCCCTCGCAGTGCTAATTAATTGTGACTCAGGGCCACGAAACAAGCCTCTTCATTTTGAACAGTGAGCAACCCAGTGTCCAGCACTCACTGCACTTGGTTTTAATGAGTCTCTCTAAAGTCCCTTTACCGCTACTGTTTTCTTTCCTGTTACGTCTTTTTGTTTAGCTTACATTTCTCCACAGTTAATCTCCCTCTGTCAATGGGCATTCATTGGCATTGCCTTATAAACAAAATATTTGACGCCTCTATTACTAGGGCAATATTCTCAGCAATGGTATCGTTAATGATTGCTTTCCTGATGGCAAAAAAAGGGGAAAACACATTACCGCTACTGTTCTTTGTGCTTTTACTGGATTAATTCAGAGCAGCAGCAACATTTTACAGCCAAAGCTGTTGGGGTTCAATAATATTGGCAAGAGGAGTTAAGATCTAAACACATGGACAGAGTAAGCTAAGTTACTACATAGTTGCAAGTTTTTTAGAAGTAGGAGGCACCAAAGAGGCAGTCAAACAGAAAAGGCAAGAATGCAAAGACTTTGTGATATTATTGTGAACTAGGGAGCTAATGACTAAGCCAGGGGTCACCAACTCCAGTCCTAGAGGGCTACTGTCCTGCAGCTTTTAGATGCATCCTTGTTGCAGCCAAATGAATGGCTTGTTAACAGACCTTTGCCAAACTTGATGGCATGCTGAAGAGGTAATCCAATCATTTGATTCAGGTGTGTTGGAGTAGGGATGCATCTAAAAGCTGCAGGACGGTAGTCATCAAGGACTGGAGTTGGTGACCCCTGGACTAAGCTATGCTATTCACAGCTGTTCAAGGAAGTGACTTATGATCTGCTAAGTTGCAGTAGGCTGGTTGTTGCCATCACGTTCCCATTCTTGGATATGGGGCATGCTCTTTGCAGTGATTTAAAATACAAAACCAAAATACACCACTCCATTGCCCAAAAGAAAGTACAAATTTTTCTACTCTACACATAAATGTGCTTTGACCTCCTCGTAGTGTCTAGATTTAAACTGACAATTGGAGGCACTGTTTGAACACTTTAAGGAATGTTGTTTCTTTTACTTTGTTTGCACATGGCCAAGTTTTATAAAGTATATAAAAGCATATGAAACCAATAGACGCCGCAGGGTTAACAGACAGACTTTGTTTCTATAACACCTGCACCTTTCGGTGTAAAAAAATAAATAAAATAAAATGAAAGTATGTAAAGAATCACTAAGCAATCAACAACACAACGATCCAAAAAGTTGCTTCACCTCTGTGAATTTTTGGTAAAAGGGGTTTGGGGAAGATACTGGAGACCACTGGAATAATTTAATATTCTCTCTCTAATATTCCTAACCTACAGTACTATGGCCAAAGTGGGCTGGCCTTGGCCCCTATTCTTCCTCTTCTTCTCTCTCCTTTTACAGAAGGAGAACAGCCAATATGTGCCAGAGCAACATATCCTTCCCTCAGATAATGGAATTGCCTGGCTGTAATAATAATTTGAATTTCACACTCTGCTGCCTTGGTGCAGAGGGATCGCTGGAGCAATGGCATAAATTAGCCTCCATGCACGGAGCTGATCGATGACTGCCCCGTCCACCACCTATTGATCTGAAACAACTCCTAGGCATGCAAGTGTACCCTGCATCTCTGCACACATGCACACCACAGTTTTCTTCACCAAAACTTAGCAGGAAAGGGCAAATGATGTAGAGATGGGAGAGAAAAATAAAGGAAAAAAGAGAACAAACAATTATTTGGTTTGATTTCTAACTGCATTTGAAACTCAACTGGAAGGGTGGAATGGCATCTTTTCAATAGAAATTCCCTTATATTGTAACTGGGAAAAGTGGAGAGTGTGGGGCAGAAGACCCATGTACTGTGTGTGTGTGTGCGTGTGTGTGTGTGCGCGTGTGTGTGTGTGTGTGCAAAAACCTCAAGCAATGTTCATCTGCTTCGAGAACTTTTGAATGAAATGACCATAGCATGCAATCCTCATTATTTTCATACTCATCAAGAGACCACACTTATCAGCATAAAGATTTTTCATCACTGGATAAAGGCGATCTGTCAAAATTATGCACACATTTTAACTGCCCTTTCATTACACTTTTAAGTGGAACAAGTGGCTCCAAACCATGCTCCCCGCAGAATGATATCATAGGAGTTACCTGATTCACTACAGAAATTATGAGGGCTTCACCATTTTCCTTTAATTTGTCACATATAAGTATTTACTAATTATTGCTGCAACAAGTTGGCCTTTTTAAAATATAGAAAGTATTTATAATATATTTTTATAATAATAGCATATAATATATATGTGTAGGTGCTTCTGCTCGAACTTCTCCTGTTTACATAAACATTTTATGGTGCTAGTTTCAGTCATTATGCAAATGTCCTGTTTAGACGGTTGGGGAAACCTACAATCAGCTGAGACTAAAGAAGTCCCTCGGATGAGTGATAAAACATTTCTCCCACTATCAACGCTACATCCACAGGAAAAGCCTCAACTTTCGGGGGATTCAGGAGCAGTAATTTTGAACATATGGGCTATTTAAAAAAAAATCCTGATCTGAATGGTGTATAATCTTATTTCACAAAAATGTGAAAGAAAAATGTGTTGAATATTTAACATGAAATGCTTAGTCAAAAATGCTATTTTTATTAAAATTTCATGTTTCAGCAAATATCACAAGTTGTACCTCAAAAACAAAAATATCAATAGACAGTTTAATAAAACAATTATCCAGTTTATGGAAAAAGAATGTTTTATACAGAAAAACAAAAATAGCAAAACCATAACTGAAGATTAATGAAGATGGGCTCATTCAGTAGTCTTGTCAGGCCAAGGTGCTGTGTCCACATGGCATAATTGGTTGCCCATAACTCCTAACACCTAACCCAACCCTGATCCTAATCTTAAAACTGCTAGACATAGGGTGAATACTAGTACTGCAGGGATTTAAATATAACTGAATATGCTACATTGTTGCATTTAATAAATCTTAGTATATTTGAAACTTAGCCTAAATTATAAGACTGCTCCAGGAAATGGTAGATAGATGAGGTCTTGAAACTGAAAAATATGCACACACTTAACAAAATAATTTGGTCAGTTATGGAAGTACCAGAAACTCCAGAAATCTGTTCTGTTCAGATAATGAACAATGTTTTATTGTTTAGTCATTTAACTTGTAATATTTGCTCAATCCACCATTAAAGTTGAATGAAAATAGATTTTTGTGACAGAATTTTAGGTTAAAAACAACAACAACACAAAGTGTTTTATTTTGCGTTTTTGTGAAATATAACAAAACTTGGTATAAGTTGTCTTTTGCAATGTGAAGGTTTTTTTTTTTATTAGTGTGCTCAAATACTGGACTTGATAATTTCTTATTTTATTATATTTGATTATTTATTGGACATGAGGGCTTTTTTTGATATTTTAAATTAACTAATGTTCAAACATTTTTAATGCATCCTAAATTATAGATTCTGATCCATCTTGATGATCAATGAAAATCTCAGGCTTTTGTCTTTGATAATTTTTTAGATATTTATATTAAAACTTTTTTTTAATAAACTTTAATTATATCTTGAAAAGTATTTGATATATGAAGCTAACATTTCACGGTACTCATTATAAATTTTCAAACTGCGGACCATAAATTTTTGAAGCAAATTGAAAATGATCGGGCAGAAAAAGTTTTAAAAGTTGTCTGGTTTGAGAAGGAATGACTCATATACCATGTGGACAAAAGAAAAAAAAAATCTCCACAAATCCCTTCCTAATTTTCACTTCATGTTAAATTTTGATGCATTTTGTTTGAGGCCAGAATACCTGGCTGAATACTACAAATCACTCTGGAGCTGTACTCAAATAAAAGTCACGTGTGCTCAAAACAACAAACTCAGGGAAAGGAAAAGGGATGAATTGTGGCATTTTGGTATAAACAAACATGTGTTTTGGGTTTTTTTGGTCTTCTTTCTTTAATTTTCCACCAATTCTCCTGCAGAAAAAAGGAAGTCCTGCAATTTATATGCAGCCTGAAAAGGAGCTATGAAAAAAGTTTCAGCATCAAAGATAAAAATAATCTTAAAAATAAGAAAGAGAATAGAGAGAGTTCCTCCGCAACAAAAGCATGCACACATTTACACTTCAAAGTGATCTAAATCTACAATGACAACGACACTCAAATGTAGACACACTAATTTCATCACTCTAAGTTCATCAAATGAACCACCACTGCAGAACTAAGCACGTTCAAAGCATCATCCCAGAGTGAAGAGGCTAAACTCTGCCCCTCTGAAAAAAGGGGGGAAAGAGGGAAAAAAAATCACATGCTGAGCAAAAATACTGTGCTGAAATATTGAAAAATTCATCAAATTCACAAATCGATAGACCCGCAAGAAGCCAAATCATCCTGACAGGAGAGGTAATTTCTCTGACCTTTCTACAGGTCTGTAAGAGAGTCAGGGACATTGGGACCAATGATGATGATAATCAATTCTCAGTTCAGGCCTTTTTCTCCAAATGCACGGGCAGGGGCTTTTAACGAATCACTAAATGTTACCCGCCCCCACACACCACACCCTGCATAACGCAGAAAGAGCACTGCTCATATCGATCCACATAGATATGGGGGGGGGTTCCAAGACTTCAGGATAGGGCTTATCCTGAGGCAAAGCTGCATGGCAGAACTAAAGGACATCTCATTGACAGCTTATTAGAAGCCTGCTCATTTTAAAAGAAACTTTAATTTTATGGGTGCAGTTAACTGGTGCGAGCTGTAGCAAATAGTTGGTTATACTGTTTCTAATTATAGTTACAGTCAAATTACCAACTGGTTCTTTAATGACCAAACTCTACCATGAAGATCATTAAAAGTTTTGCATACTGTATATGCTGAATAGCCCAAGAAATGCAAAAAGAAACTCTGTGTGATCAACATTTTCAGACATGCTGGTTAGGTCTTCATGATTTGTGCCTGTTACAGTCAGATGCACTGATTTACTTAAGTAAGTCAGTGATATAATTGAGCATAAAACAGAACACTGTTTATGGTAACTCTATTTAAATGCGGATGGTGTTTAAAATGAATTTGGCTGTGATAAATTGATAAATTAACTTGAAAATTGAGCATAAACATACTAGATAACTGTACCACATTTGGGCTCTGAGTGTGGCAAACAATTTTAATAGATTAAAAAAAACAATAAAAGGCAAGCTAGATCGTTTCCCACACTTATAAAAGTTATCTTTGAAAACAGCAGCATATTCTGCTGATAAAGACACACAATTAGACTGAGAAAAAGCCAGTGAGAAATAACACATGACTTTTCAAACTCTGGCTACTCGAAATGCGGGCACAAGTGTCTAACCGTCATGCTTTTGCTTTTTTGGCATCAACAGTCTCTTTTTTTTTTAAAGAGATTAAAAAAACCCTCTTTTGACAGTTATATACACAATTTTTTGTCTGTATTGAGGAAACACATGGCGTAATTGCATGACATAATATAACAATGTACATGTTATCTGCCAAACAAATGAAGGGGTCTCTGTGTGTCTGGCAGTCTCGGTTTTTTATCAAATTTACTTCAAAACCAGCAGGCATCCCTAAAGACCTGATTCCGCTAACTGTCCAAATGTTATGATTTTTTTTTATCAAGGCATTCTTATACTTTGGTTTGAAGTAGTTTTTTAAGGGAATATTTATTAAACTTCCCAACAGTAGTAAAAAAAGAAAAAAAAAACATCATTCTCACCACATATGATTTGACAGTATTGTACACAGACTTGCTAAAAAGAGAGCTTACATTAAAAAAAACATTTTTTTGAAGGTCAAGTGAACCAGCTACGCTGTAACTACAGAACCTGCCCAAAGAATTGCTCAGTTTCTCAAGTGTGAATGAATTTCATGAAGTGCTTGCACAGCATGTGATGAACTCGACAAAAATACAGCTAAATGGTTTAAATCCTAGTAGTATTAACAAATCCCAGGCATTGATACACATACATGCGTGTCTGGATGACATTCTCCCTGAAATGGAAGCTGTGCAGTAAAATGTATGCGTCAAGATTCCAGGAAATTATGCAGTCCTATGACCCATCAAAGCAATTTGAATTCTGGATACAATTTTACTTTTGAATCTTTAGAATAAATCCATTTAAATCCAGGATTGGACGTGTTTTAGCATACTACATGTACTATTTTACCTGCATATTTTATCTTCATGGCATAACAAATATGCTCATGAATACTGCCTCAAAGAGGAAATGGAAGATCATTTTCTGAAGATGTTCAGAAAAGAGCAATTGGGCTGCCAGTTCTTTCTGGAGCCATTTGATAAGCTTTTGATCTTTGTAACTGTGAATGTTACTTTCACAGTTACAAAACGGAACACAAAGACTTCACCAAAAGCCATCATGTCTGAGTGATGCAGTTTGCTGCAAGACCAGTCAGCTGAGATGGATGGTTTGTCCTTTGCGATCAAACTGAACGAGATTGGCTTTTTTTTTTTTTTTCTGCGCACATTTTTATTCTATAGGCTCATTAAGTATCAGAAGAGGGCCGAGTTGTTGCACAGTTGATAGCCACTGGGTCGAACTATGAATCGAAGGGGTATGTGGAAATAATGCCAACCACATTATTTTTCTCCCATCTCTGTCCGACAGGAAAAACAGCTGAAGGGCATGAATAGTGTTAAGAATTCTCTTTCAACCTCTCAGCCATACTGGGCCACGTCCTCTCTGTGGATCACATAGAAGCAAAATCACAGAATCTTATTCACAATTACATATGACACTGTCAGAAATATGAAAAAACATAAAAGAACATATATGCACTTTCTGATGTAAAGCACTATCAATAGCAAACACTGAACAGCAGGTCATTTGTTGTTTTAGATAGAGAGAAATATTAGTTCAGAAAAAGCTATTTTAATTTTTAATTGCAGGATCACAAACACATCACATACTGGGTGACCACTTCTTTGATTATTTTAGTGACTTTTTATTAAAGTGTGATGTTACAGCATAGGCATCCTGTTGTTAACCAACTGTCTATCTGGCTTAAATCAAGGATGGCATCAAGTACCGTGAGACATGTGATGCTGTGAACTGGCACTATTTATTAAATAAAAATGAACCGAGCTGGACTGAATCGAAACAATTTGTTTTGATGCTGCATGGTTTGCTGGTATTGCAGTTCACATATTAAAGACGGTTGGATGAATGAATTAATACAAAATACAATCTGTACTGTTCTGACTTAAAAACTGATGTGAACCACTGATGTCAATCTATTCGGGGGTTTCCCTCTTCACTTGTTTTCCCCTGCTTATCAGTAATTAAGCTAATAAGCAAAGCAGAACACTTAACTTGAAACCCGCCCACCTAAAACCCTTAAAACTTTAATCTCCATGTATGGAGAAATCTCAACACTGTGGCTTCTAAGTTAGCAAGATGTGCATCCTGTTGCAGGCTTCAAGTCAATGACTTACAAGCTTCTGTGTGATTACACCATATGGTGTTTCTTAATGAGGAGGTTCTGGGTGCTGATATCAGTATTCTACCCTCACTTCCTCTCCCCACAGGAAGACACCCCCCTTCCCCACTCATAAGGAATTCACCACACGTCGGTGGCCCACTTTGTAAAAGAAAGTCTCCTTGAATCATTGAAGCTGTGAGTCTCTGTTTCAGTCAATCCTCTGTGCACTGTGGGAAGCTTATTAGCCAAGCTGAGGCATTACAAAAGGATTTTAAAAAAAGAGAGGAGCAATTGTCTAAAGCCCTCTACTAGGTGTGTTTTTTCTCAGCCCATGAACTAAGTCAGGTGCATATCCGGGAGAGACGAGATTAGAACGTTCCAACATATTATGTTATGTTTACTTTTAGAAATAGATTTTCCAGTAAAGGCTGGATAACACATTTACAAGTTTACACAATTAAGTCAAGGCCTCAGAAGATAAACTACAAACAGTAAATAATTTTAGGTTTAATTGTGCCATTTTTTCCAGCTCTGGTACGCTCAGATCTGCAAGTGGGTTAACAAATTTTAATTGTGATCAAAATTGAAATACAAATTTCTGTTTTTAAACATGCAACATGTGCTTTTAATATGTGCCGGGGTTCACGTTTTTATGGATAGTGTCGATCTTTGTACAATGGAAACTGAAATGTTAAACTTAAATATACTTATCACACACACAGGCTTCCATCTCTTTAGAAGACATAGCAATGACTTAGTTTCATGGAGACTTATTCTACCCGCAACCATACCCCGGCTTGACTAACCCTTCACCGAGCAGTAACCCTAATCTGATCTTAAACTGCCTTAAAAGATCCATCCACTCATCCATCCATCCATCCATCCATCCATCCATCCATCCATCCATCCATCCATCCATCCATCAATCCTTTTTTCCACTTATCCAGTACACAGGAGGGCTGAAGCCTATTCCAGGTGTCACAGGACAAAAGGCAGGGTTCACCCAGGACATGTTACCAATCTGTCACAGGGCTAACACATAGATTGAGCCAACCATTCACACCTGCAACAAATTTAAAATCACCAGTTAACCTAACCCCATGCATATCTTTAGACTTTGAGAGGGAACTGTAATACCCGGAGACAGCCTACACAGGCATGGGGAGAACGTTGAATTGTTGCAACCCAAGACGTTTTTGAGGTGATGCCACCATGCCCAGCCCAAGCCTAAAAGATATATTTATCTTAAATGTATTTTATTTTATTTTTTGTTATTCAGTTCTAAACTGTACTTTGATACCTTTTCCAATGCAATGTTGGCATTCACTATGTTTATAAATGTGGAAAAAATGTTTCATAGTGAGAAACATGGATGCAACAACGTGTTGGGCTGGAGAATTGAGCATCTAATAGAATTCTTCTAGGTTGTAGACGGTTTAGCACGATCTTGAAAACTGACAGCTTATTTTATAATTTAAGGGGGACGAAACTGCGAAAATGAGTCCAAAATACTTTTCCCAGTCTCCTGGCTATTCTTACTAACAAGGTGAACCCAAAACAGTTAGTCTCACCTTTCGAAAAGGGCAGGTGAGAAACATTTCTATCGCACCCCTTCGTCTCATAAATAACCCAGTTGAATAAATTACCCTGTTCATTTGACGTTTAACCAGATAATTACGTGGTGCGTTGCAGAGCCGAGAGCTTGGTAGCAGAGCTGCTCTCCTCTTGGCTTGCCAATGGCTGCTAACCCAGCCATGACATTGGGCGCTCCTCATCAATCTTAATGAGGCCGGCATCACCACTGGACTTAGCAATGAGTTTCACCGATGCACACACAAGGACATGAGTGACACCCTCATATACTTATGAATATACGTGTTTTGGAATGTGTAATAGACATGTAGGGACATGCTTAAAACACCAAAACTCTAGTTGTAGTTTTACTCAGTAGTCTTAATTACTTCAACTGAATTTGTTGGAGTTACATATAAAAGGATACAGAAATGCTTCTATAAATTTACTTGTGTTTGTCTATTACATTGGTTCTATTTGTGATCCATTTTTTCTTTATTTTGCACACAGCACCAACCTTGAAAGAAATCATGTTTCACGTCAATGTTCTAAACTTTTTGATATTGCAAGCATGTCTTTAAAGCACTCAGTGTACTCTCACTTATGTGAGTAAATACACTTGCCAGTGCTCTTCACAGGTGTATTATTTAGAACTCAACTATCTTTATGAACTTCAAATTGTAACTGGGGGGACTTTAATATAATTTGTCAAACTGTCTTTGCAGTCTTTTTTTTTGTGGAAAACTCAAGAAAATGAATCAACTGTTTAAAGGGCAGAAAAAACCATAAACATTGTTAACAGGAATTTCCACAAAAAATGGAAGGCTTTCCTCGAAATGTTAATTTTACTACCTTCTTCTAATTAAACTATATCAATTACTATATAAAAAACTTGTGCTATCTGAAGCATTACAATTCAGTGTTTCGCCCAAGAGGTTTTTCAAGTCAGCAGTAATATCGTTTATCACATTGTGTGACTTTTGCTCTACTTCACAATGATTGCACGTGGGAATTTTCCATCTAAGAACAACCTGTGCTATTATAATCTTAAATGTAAGATAAATCATGTATTTGATTCTGAATCGATGCTTTCTAATAGCTAAAAACAAACAACAGATTTCCACACTTGGGTTTGTTTCTTAGATCTGTACTGCTCAACCCAGGGCATGTATGAAGGAGGACATGGGGCTTTGCAAGGTAACCTTAGGTTCAACACTGGGTTTTCAGGGTTATAGATAGCTAACTTGTTGCTGGGGTAACATTTGATGTAAATCTAAATTACTCTGGAGCAGGTTATGTTCTGGTCAAGAGATCATTACATACAAATCCTATTATCCTAGTAAATCCTAGTAAGGACTTCTGGTGACTTTTCATATCACACTGAGCTTTAGCTTTAGCAGCATATAGCACAGGCTTACATTCATGTTTACAGGCAGACATATTCACATGTGCACACACACACAAACGAGCACAGAAGCTATGTGATTCTGGTTGTGTATGTTACATGTGCTGGGAGCAAATCACTTTCAACTGCAGCAGGTTGACATTGTTCAGCACCAAATGTGAACAAATTAAATGAGGCAATTAAAGAGTGAATAAGCCAGCGTTGATAATTGCGACCTGATATGCCAGCAGCAATCATAATGAAGCTGCCATTCTCTTCAGCCTGCCTAGTAATATTCCACAAGCAACCACAAGATAGCGCATGTGTATGGGCCACTTAACTCTGAATTCTGAATATTCTATACACACTCATCCCAACCATCGGGTGGACTTCCAATATCCCCATGTCGGGATCTGTGTTATGTGGTGTATATGTGAAAGTGCTTGGTGAGAATGAGTGTGATGAATACAGAATCTGTGTGGCATATATGTATATATATATATATATATATGTGTGTATGTGTGTGTGTGTGTGTGTGTGTGTATGTATGAAGAGAGGAGCCAGTGTGGCAGAAAATTGAGACGGTCGGCCATTTTTAACTTTCATCCCTCTCAGTTTATGGCCCGTGAAGTCTCTTGTCATTGTGACTCACCATAGAGCCAAGTTAACAGGCCTCACAAGAGGTATTACTCTTCATCATTAGCCCACCTTGGATACACCATAATACACAGTCAAGATAGAAAACAATTCTATAACAAACGCCGAGTAAAACAGCAACAATTCAGACAAAACAGGGGAAAAAAACACAAACTTAATTAACCAGTTTAGCTTGTTTGTTATGCAAACTGGTGTAACACATAAAAACACACAAACACACACATTTATAGGTCATGCAGTAAGGCATGATATACAGCCTTTTCATGTGGTTTAACTTGATAACTTAACTTAACTTAATAAAAGACAGAGATAAAGCTGACTTGCTTGTTACTGATTTAGATTATTGTAAACTAGACGTTTGGGGGTTTAGATTGTTATTTAAGCATAACATTTTACTTTTGGAAATTTAGTTTTTCAGCTTTTTATGATATTACATAGATCTGGCACCAGAAAAGTTTTTAAAGATTACATATTTCTATTAGAAGAAAATTAAGCAATTTTAGGCACATAGACATTAAAATGAATACCTTTGTGGTCAAAATGCAAGATCAACGCAACCTGAAAACTTGATCTTGCAAAGTTTCATTATAAAAACGTATTAAATAACTTTTGCACTAGTTGAAGGTGATGTGAGAAATCCAAAATAAAGTATTTCAGTTAGTGTAGTAGCTTCAGGAAAGCCAACAGCCATTATAGCACAATCTATCTAGAGTAAGAGCATTTCTTCATTTTCTTTTCGACAAAGTGACTCGGTCAACTCTATGACGTAAAACATGCTGAAGACAAACTGAAATTTCAAAAAAGAATCTACTCTCTAAAAACGGAGACACGTCATGCTTTGTGCTACCTCAATCATCCTTGCTGCACTGCTGCGGTAAACAACCTAGCCTTGAAACTCTCTGTTTTCAAGCCTACCACTTTCACACACTCTCAATCTCTTCTCCTGTCACAGGGGATTCGGGCAGTCAGTGCTGGCCAGCCGCCATGCAGTCCCACTCTGTTTATCTGTTTGTAATCGGTGCCTTTCCTCTGCAGGGACAAATAGAATCCAATCAGTCTAGCTAAGCAATGACAGGGTCACAGGCCTGACACACTGGCCAGCTATCTATTTGTCAATAGTGTCAAATGGTGGGGTGGTCCAACATGTTGCTTGGCCATCACATCAGTCTGGTCTATCACTGACGGTTGGGAGAATGTGGGGAAGAGAGACAGCAAGACACAGATAAAGTACCAGAGAAAAGAAATACACACTGGAACACTGAGCATAGGGTTATCAAGATAAGCTAAACTTGTTTGAAAAAGCTGTGCGGGCAAGCATGCCGATATGATTGAATGCATACCCGCCAGCATGCAGACAAACACACATACTGTACTTTTAATCCGTTGACAGTGAATAACAGACATGGAAAAGTTATAAAATATAAGTAAGTTGAAAATATATTTAGAAGCAAGAAGTAAATTGTAAAGTTTCCCATACAAAGCAAATATCGATTGTACAAAGAGACTCAGTTACACTCTCAGCGTTTGTTTTGCAGATATGTCTATTTGAGGGGATGTCATCTGTCATAAGGGGAACTATTAGACACAAGAGTGGGTAAAACCTCCACTGGACACTCATTTTTGTGTGACCTCTATTAACAACACCTGGGCTATCTGAGTATGAAATGAGCAGCATGTGAGTTGGGACTTGAATGGATCAGGTAAAAAAAAAGAGATAAGAACACATTTGTTCTTCCTTTTCTCTTCATTTCAATTCAAACTATTAATAAATAGGTATTTTTCAGAAGTCTATGGTGGTAACCCTTGAATGTCTCATGTTGGTATTTATAATAGAGTTTCCACAGATAAAGGGCCTTCTATTTCTAATGTCTCACAGCTCATGGTCTTTGCAGCCTTTAAGGGAAAATCTGTTTTCAATAGAAAATGGAAGTGCATAAACAGACCTTGCACTGTGCAGTAAGAGAATCAAAAGCTTTTTTTTTTTTTTTTTGCAAATTGAGAAAGTATAAAACCAAGATAGGAACTTTAAAAAAACAAGTTTTAATTATTTAATCATTTTTCATCTCTCTATGTTACACAGTTGTCATCTGAAGTTTACATACGCGTCATGAATGTTATGGTAATTTTGGATTTTAATGATTTCGTCAAACTGTTCTTTTTCCAGGGTGGAATGATTGTAAGGCATACTTGAAAAAACAAGACCTGATTGCACACATAGAGCAGCCAAATGCCATCTGGAACAAAGGGGAGGCTTTCAGACCAAAGAACGCTGTACCAGCTGTAAAGTATGGCGTTAGCAGCGTCATTTTAAATGAATTCTACTAATATTGTCGAGAGGAGTGGTCAAATAACCAACCAGAATTACACCAGAAGCTTTTTGATGGCTACCAAAAACAACATGTAGAGGTGCAAATTGCTAAGGGACATTTAACCAAATACTACTGGGGGTGTATATATCTGAGACTAGTTATATACTGTTGAGAAAAACAAAAATAAATTCACACTGGTGGGCTTAGTTCTTGTTTTTCAAAGAATGCTGTATAATTATTCCACCGTGGGGGGAAAAAAACTGGCATGATAATAATGAATAATGAATGTAAATGTCTAACCACAACTGTATGTAAGCATTCAGCTCTTTGCTGTACAAAAGTGTGTAGTGTTTCTACAGTGACATGGTAGCAGAAGTTGAAAGGTTTATCTGTGCGGCACCAATAATTCTTTAGGCGCTGGCAGCATTATAGTCTGTTGGCATCAATAATTAGCTCACTATAAGCAGTCGATATAATCCTGAGAGATTTATGGGGCCATAGCCAAATGTATTGTGACTGCTCACCCTGATGATAGACCTCCAACAGGTAAATAAATCATTGAGTGCTGGATGTGAACGTGATACGACCATGCACACCAAGCGTGTTCTCCCTTTTCTGCACTACATGCTGACATCCCACTCTGCTCTGTGACACGGGGCAAACCTATTCAATTTAATTCAGTTTTATTTATATAGCACCAAATCACAACAACAGTCGCCTGAAGGCGCTTCATATTGTACAGTAGAGCCTACAATAATACATACAGAGAAAAACCCAACAGTCATTTGACCCCCTATTAATAAACACTATCTATTTAGATCTTCAAATGCTATTGGCCTGAATGCAAAACCCTAGTTCCTCTGACCTATTTGTTTCCACTCATCCCCAAAGAGGAAAAGGTCACTGCAAGTCAATTCAAGTTGTTGTTGTTTCATCCTCAGTATCTTTAACCTCACACTTCTATCTCAGAGGGTAACAATAGCATCATTCAAAGAGCATCACTGGGTCACTAAATTAAAAAAAATAAATAATTATATGGTAAAGTGATCAGATACAAAGCCTATTGGCAATCAATAGGAAAATACCTGGAAGAATGAGTTCAAGAAATGGAGGATAACCTTTCTGAGGTCTGATTGCAGTCTTGAGTATTGTGGTATTTATTTACCTATTCATTTTACTTTGTTTTTTCCAAGTTATCCATTTTGATTTTGTAATTTATTGCACTGCGTTATATCGAGAGGTGTGCATGTGTAGATGTGAATCATAATGAAATTTGGAAAAAAGAAAAATGACTTTAGTGAACCTGACTGCCAACAGAATCAGATAAATGAAATACAAAGATAAAGTTTCAGTGTGTTGGGGGTGATTTGGGCTGATAATGTGAATGCAGTTTTACAGAACCATATCTGTCCATATCGGCCTTAAAACATACCTTATCCAGGGTTTCAAAAAGTATTGTTGGAGCTGGATACTTGCAGAAGTCTAGTCAGCTATGCAAACTCTTCAAAAAGTGTTACCAGACATACATATATAAAGGCAAGGAATTTAGTATTTCATGTTAATCAAGTAATCTCACAATCTCTGTCAGCGTGTTTAAAATTAACAAATGACAACTAACAAGAATATATTAGAGAAATGTACATATTTTTAAAAACACACTAATGAATTCACCCATTATACTCTAGTTAAAAGAAATATCAGTGTTGAAAGCGATGCCTCAATAATGGTTCTCAATCTCTGAAAGCAAATTTCACTGGGCACTGAATCGTAAACAATTATTTCACTCTTATGAGACACATGGCACAGAAAAGCAGCCGTTTGAGTCGAATCTGAGGTTGTTGCGCAGGAATAAGAGGTGGTGTCAGCGATAAGGGAAGAAGAACAAGATAACCCTGACTGAACAGCGTTGAGCAAACGTAGGTGTTATCACCTCCTTTCAAAAAGGGCGAGGCAGGAAGGGAGATGGAGTGAGAGTGAAAGAAGAAAGTGGAAGAAAGAGAGAAGAGCAAAAAACAATGAATGGAGAGTAGAATATCTTGGTATTACAAGACACACATGGAAGGCGATATAATTAACATGAACAGGAATGAGGGACTGGGAAAGTGGCAAAAGAAGAGAAGAAGATTACAATAAATATCAGAAAGAATGACATGAAGGAGATGGAGAATAGAAGAAAGTACAAGAAAGAAAATGCAAGAGGGAGAAAGAGTAAAGCAAAGGAGGCAGTGAATCACAGAAAAAAACAGGAAGAGGGCCAGTGTGATAAAGGTAAAGGGAAGTCATTGAAGTGTGTAACAACAGCATTATTTAAACAGTAAAGGTGGCCAAAAGCATATAATATGAAGGGCAGGCAAGGATGATCATATTAATGGCACTGGAAAACCCTCAGCATATGTAAACGTACTGTCACTGTACAATTACACCCACTAAAGAAACATTAAGCCCTTACTAACACACTACCGAGCCTGAGGTCATTTACAAATGACACAGCACATTTTTTTTCTCATTACAGTCAGAAGCAGTAAAGAAGCTTGATGTCTGTTTGGTTATCATTCATACTGTAGTTATCCCCCTATTTAGTATTAAACAAAAATAGAATAAATGCACTTTCACCACTTTTACTTTTCTAGTACCAAAAATCAACAGTGTGAGCTTTGTTTGAAAGTTTGCTTGCAATTTACCAACCTAAACTAAAATGCCTAAGTTGTTAAGTAATCAAAATAACTTGAATGAACTACGTTTTAAAATTGCATTGCTCTTTTATATCTACTTTAACTTATAAAAAAGCAGATTTCTGCTTGTGCTGAGTGTCTTGGCTTGTTTTTGACTTCGGCCTTTCGACCCTCAGAGATTTTTGATTTTCTGATCTTATAATAATAACAGAAAAAAACACCAAAAAGGTTGAGGCTGAAAGGAAGATATGGGACTTCAAATTCACTAGTATCTTTTTGATAAAAGTGCACACCAGAGGTCATAACTCCCATTAGGAGCTCTGAATATCTTGCAATCCCTCAACATTTTTGCTTTGATCAAATTAGTGCAATGCTTTGTGTCTAAAAAGAAATGCATCCCCGTAGAAAGAATATAGGCAGACAAACGCTTTGATCCAGTCATACAAGTACAAACGAATATCGATACACCAATAAATCAAGTCAAAGAGCAGATGAAGTGTTTTGAACTTCAAAGCTACAGAAGACCAGAAGCCTTTTAATTAGGGTTAGACACGACTCCAAAAAACAAAAGAGAAAAAAAAAAGAAAGACTTGTTTATTGTTATTAACAATAAGCTTAGGTCAAATATCCACAGTGCATTTCAAAGTCTATTTTCAAGCACTGAGATACAATATGTGCATATACAGAATCAAAACCAGGCCATTCATGTTAATTCATTCATTATTCAAGGGGATCACTAACTTTGAATTAGCATTACAGTTTGCATCTTCATTAGTGATCTAGGAGAGTTCAAGCAGCCTCAAGAATTCTCTTTACTTCTTTTTTTCCCCCTCTCCTCAAAATAAACTGGCGAGGAACATCAAGAAGAAAAGAGAGCCATCAGAACCAGTCATTCTCCAAACAGCTGATATAGCAAAATGTGACAGCCCTGAAGAGATGACATGAATAGTAATCAGGCTATCATAGGGTGTAAAAAAAACACCTGACAAAAGGTACTTTGAAAATCTCTCAGGAGTTTATTTTTCTCGGTGTTCTCGAAAAGAAAAATAAAAGATGCCTTTGAGGAGTAATATTTCAAAGCTTTAACAGTAAAGTGAGAGACTTGTTGTCTTTGTCTTACTTTGAGATTTGTGGAGATCCACGTAGAGCAGCACATACATTGTTTCTAGGTCCCAAAGTACATGATCTCAAGTGAGACATTATGCAAGTCTAAAAGTGTTACACTATCTATCAACATCAAGAGCTCTTTCAGCACCATTAATTACACCGTTGACTGTAGTATATCCAGCGTATTTCTGGAAAATTGAGTAAAATGTAAGTTACACATAATGTATTGACTTACAAACCATTTGAACCATATACTAAGGTGCAGACAGTGAGACTGACTCTCTGATGACTTACATAGATGGCTGACTGACCAATTACACATGTCTGTCAGACCAAGCCCCACCCTCTAACTTCCTAAGCACAGAGAAGTTCATCTCGATGTAATGACACTAAACTTTAGGATATTTCCCCCCCTAATACAGATGGTGTAGCTGTTGCTGTGAAAGCAAATAACAATAAACATAAGCATGATAAAAACGTCTTTCTAAGTTACTTTGGCTGAATGCACTGCAAGCATAATCCAGCAATATTAATATATAAGAGGTCCACAGATATTTGCCAACCACAAGAAATTTTTTGGCAAGGTCAACCCACTTAATGTGAAGCCAAACATGTTGTACTGAATAACCCAACTGTTTGAGTGCCAGGTAGCAGGTGACAAGTAGGTTATGCTTTTGGGGGGAAGTAGGCTGCAGGGGATGAAAAGGAAAGAGGAATGGTTTTTGTCTTCAGTCTATGAACTATCGTTATCAGTCCCCCAGGACGCTATCATTACAGGGGATTAAACAAACTCCCTCTGAGATAAAAAAAAGAAAAAAAAAGAAAAAGAAGAAGAAACAATCTAGATGCAGACAGTTCCCCAGCCTGCAGCCGTTTTCTTTTTCTCACACACACAAATGGACAAAGTAGCTATAAGGGCTAAAGATCACTCACAAAGGAGCATTGGTAACTGTGCATATAGGTGTATGTAGACTGTGAATTTGTAAAAGAGCTAGGGCACTTTATCTTGTGGCTGCATGCATGTATTACCTTTATGAGTGTAATATCTCAGACTTAGCCTTCCAGGTTACCGATACTGTATTTGCTTTCTACAGACTTTTACTTATGAATGTGAAAGGACAAAGGACCCACGCACAAGGCGTCTCACATTGAATGCTGTTTATTTTCAGTGGTTCCCACAATACTTTTTTTTTTTGGCAAAGCTTTCCAGCTACGTCCTTCCAATCAGAACACCACATACCACTTTTGTCAGGCATCCTACTGAAATAGGGAAGGCATGACCAGGTGATGAAGAACAGCTGTGTGGGTCAGCCTTTCCTGACACCACATCCTGAACCCACTGCTCCACCCTTATACTGCAGCTGAGCCACATACCACACCCTGCCACAATGAATGAAATGAAATGAAATTAAGTTTTATATTTTGAAGTTTAAACTAAGCTACAGATACACTACATATCAGTAAGAAAAGAGACATGCATTTATCCATCTATCCAGGGATAGTAAAGAAATTTTCCTAACTACTCATCCAATTCAGGGGTGGTGCTCTAGGGTCTGATTAGTGAAGCCATTGTGGAATTATATGCTAAAGTCTTAAAATGTTTTCTAGTGTTCAAAAAGTGGGCCATGTCAATCTTTTATATCCATCCATCCATCCATTTTCTTCTGCTTATCCGGGACCGGGTTGCGGGGGCAGCAGCCCAAGCAGAGAAGCCCAGACCTCCCTCAACCCTGCCACCTCCTCCAGCTTATCCGGGGGAACACCAAGGCGTGCCCAGGCCAGCCAAGAGATATAATCTCTCCAGTGTGTCTTAGGTCTGCCCCGGGGCCTCCTCCCAGTGGGACATGCCCAGAAAACCTCACCCAGGAGGCCGCTGCATCAATCGGTCTGTCGATCTCCCGGTCCCTTCTCCCATCACTCGTGAACAAGACTCCGAGATACTTAAACTCCTCCACTTGGGGCAGGGTATCGTCCCTGGCCTGGAGTGGGCACTCCACCCTTTTCCGGCTGAGAACCATGGCCTCAAATTTGGAGGTGCTGATTTTCATTCCCACCGCTTCACACTCGGCTGCGAACCATTCCACAGTGAGCTGGAGGCCATCACCTGATGAAGCCAGCAGGACAACATCGTCTGACAAAAAGCAGAGATGATGTCCTGAGACCACCGAAGTAAAAGCCTTCCGCCACTTGGCTATGCCTAGAAATTCTGCCCATAAAAATTATGAACAGAATCGGTGACAAAGGGCAGCCCTGGCGGAGCCCATCACCCACCAGGAACAAGTCAGACTTATTGCTGGCTATACGGACCAAGCTCTTGCAAAGGTCATATAAGGACTGAATGGTCCATATCATTCAATCGAATGCCTTCTCTAAGTCCACAAAACACATGTAGACTGGTTGGGCAAACTCCCATGCACCCTTGAGTATCCTTGAGAGGATAAAGAGCTGGTCCAGTGTTCCATGACCAGGACGAAAACCACATTGTTCCTCCTGTATCCGAGGTTCGACTAACAGACGAACTCTCCTCTCCAGCACCCTGGCATAGACTTTCCCAG
>VUQR01035540.1:21890-40317 GCA_015108515.1 Hemichromis elongatus
TCATTTGAAAAAACATTTTCGAATTCCACTTTATTTGAAGTTTACACAGCTACATTCTCACCTGAAAATATGTTAAAAGTTTATTTTGTGGCCCAGAAAGAGTAATAAGAGCTGATGTCTCCGTCTAGTTCCTGATGTCTCCGTCTAGTCCTGATGTCTCCGTCTAGTTTTGTCTACTTCTCTCCTCTACCCTGGAAGAGTCTCACAGTCTGTTCTCAAAACCTAAAATCCTACAAGAGGAATTATGGATTTGGATTTGGATTTGATCAGCTGGTCCCTAAATGCAATTGACACCCTCTTCTCGAAGAGAAGCCTGGGTTCGGGAGAGCCCGAGTGTCCTGGAGGGACGTTCCCTGCTGGATACACGATGGAGGTGCCTAGCGGGACTGTACATTGAGGACATTGAAGACATCTACATTTTCGGACTCATGATAACGGGGCTCTTGCTGATCGGAGCTGGCTTGGCCCTGGCTTATCGAAGGAATAAAGAAAGCGGAGACGGCTGCTCAAATCGCCAGAACGCTGCCCGCTATGCTGATTAAAACGGTGGAGCGAATCGTGACTTCCCAAAATGAGCTTATTAGAGGAAGGATGACATCATGGAGAGGATCACGTCTGCTGTGAGTAGTTTTAACATCGCACCTGAAAACATCCGGGAGAAGCTCACAGCTGTCGTGAACACTCAGACTATGCTCTAAGGAGCACAAATTGGATAACATCTCAGAGAGGCTGGATAACATCGTGGGAGGCTGGATAACATCGTGGGAGGCTCGCGGCTCTCCAGCGAGAGATAATGAGAGACCAGTGATGGACATTAGATCAACTGTAAAATTTGACATGCATTCCTAAAGAAAGGAAACCATCGTTATTTCCATTCGGCTGCCAGATCGGCGCCACCTGGGATCCCAAGGCTGGAGCTGAAACATAACAATAATTTCTCCCCTGATAACAAACTGTGTTTAGACTCTTTGTTCCAACGCCTTCGTACGCTTATCTCCAAGGCCGAGACGGATGGCAGGTCCTTCGGGATTAATAAAGTATATCTCATCTCATCTCATCTCATCTCATCTCATCTCATCTCATCTCATCTCATTTCTCATTGCCAAAAGTAGTTCATGCATTTATTACTTCATGTCTGGTTTTCATTATTATCAAGCTGTCCTAAAAGCCTTGAGTTCATTAGACTACATAGAGAGTGTATTTCTCTCATACTGGCTTCGCTTCATTGGCTCCCAGTTAAATCCAGAATCAAATTCAAAATCCATCTCATCACATACAAGGTCTTGAATAATCATAGCCCATCATTTCAGACTGCTGGCTTCTTACTCCCCTCTGTCCCAATCTGCTTGTTCATCTAGTTTTTATTTTTTTATTTTGAATTTTTCTGTATTATTTCTACAGTAGAAGTCTCTCCTATGTGAGATTTTGGTTCACATTGCCTAAAAGTGGTAGGCATACAAAGTGATTGACAGCTCATCCTGGTGTCACATAACTGAACTAAATTATTTCCAAAAATGAACCGTTTTATATGAGAGTGCACTCCTTGGGAACTCCTAGCTGCATTCAATTTGGTTAAGTTGGGCTGATGAATTTAAGTCTTCTTTGGGTGATGATCTTTGAACTATTCCATATCAGAGTTTGCTGAGTGCGTTTTCAGTTAATGCGGTCCTATTCTTTGGAACAAATTGCCTGCTTATTCGATCCATTACGTTAAATGTGTGTACATTCAAAAACACACTCAAAACCTTTCATGCATGCCTACACTTAATTGCTGCTGTTTTTTTTGTGTTGTTTTGCGGTTTTCATTGCCTTAGGCACCGTAAACCTTCACAGGTTCTTGTGCCTTTATCTTCTCTGTTAACCACATTGAGTTTACATGTCATGAAATGTGCCACTTAAATAAAATTGTAATTGGCAATAGCCACTTTAGTATTAGTATAGCTTTAGGCCTTTTTAGTAATATATGCCTATAAAGTAATATGGATACATATGTTACTGACAGTTTTAAGCTCTATGTCTTTGATGTGTGTGTGTATGCAACTTTCAAATGTACCTTTAAAGCCCATCAGGCACTCACACTTATAGTGGTCCTTCTCATTAATGCAAGTGGCGTTGTTCTCACAGGGTCTTGAAGCACACTCATTGATATCGATTTCACAGTTATAGCCCTGAAAACCTGGGACACAGAAGCAGTGAAATTCTCCCACTCCATCTCTGCAGATGGCACCATTCTGACAGGGCTCTGATGAACACTCATTTATATCTTCCTCACAGATCTTTCCCTCAAACCCGGGTACACAATGGCATTCAAACCCTTCGGGTTGTAATAAACACATTCCATTGTTCTTGCAGGGTTCATCGATGCAGTCAGTTACAGGTGTCCTGCAGTCTTGTCCTCCATACCCAGATGGACACCTGCAGAAGTAACCATTCAGCTGGTCTACACACAGAGAACGAGGCTCGGAACAAGGATTGCTCTGACACTCATCCACCTCCTCTGTGCAGTTATCTCCTGTCAGTCCGTCTGGACAGATGCAGTGGTACTCTGTGTTGCCAGGAAGACTACTGCAGTCCTCGCATGGCGCAAAAGAGCAAGCGTCATAGAGTTCATCACAGTTTTTGCCCATGTACCTCACCCCTTCTCTGGCACAAATACAGGCATAATCATCCATTGTGTCCACACAGGTAGCACCATTTTGGCAGGGTGCAGACAAGCATCTGTCAGCTGTAGCTGTGCAGAATGTTCCTGTGGGGGGAAAAGAAAATGAGTTAATGTTAATGCACTGTTTCTGTTCTGTTTAAACATTTGATATGTCTTCTATGTGTTCTATTGGGTATAAAAGATGGGTTTATGAGATTTGAAAGTCATTGTATTCTCTTTTGCATTTTACACAGCTTCCCAACGTCTTTGGAATTGGGTTCATTTCTAGGCTGGCTGTGTAGAGCAGATCATTTTCTAGGTTGCTGTGTTAAAGGTTGGTGGGTCGATCTCTGGCTCCTCCAGTCTACATATGAAAGGATCCTTGGACAAAACACTGAACCCCAAGTTGCTCCTGATGCGTTTATTGGAGCGTGAATATTAGTAAAGAAGAAGTAAGTGAAAAAGAAGAGGAAGAATCTGCAGGAGGATCTAATTGGGAGAAAGACTTTCAGTATCTTTTATTTAGTTTCAGTCTAATATATTCCATTCTATTATCCCATTAGAATACTGATGCATTAGTATTTACTTATTTTAGTACTTATTTGTGTTTTTTCATCCATCATAATAGAAATAAATATGTACTACATACTTTTGGCAAAACACTCATGACAAAATCGGCACTTATCTACACTTGGACAGCCTTTATAAAATCTGCCACATTGTCTTTTTTCAAGCATACATATAGTTCCGTGGTCAAATCACTTCCTTACCTAGTCCCTTTCATTCAGCATATTACTGCCACCTCCTCTGTATTCTCAAACTCTTGTTACAAAGATGAGTGACTGGAGTGTGTGGCAGACATAACAGCTCTTTTTCAGCAGGGAAAAACTATATGTTTGTCCACTGGAGCTCCAGATTTCCTGCAATGTAAAGTGTTAAGTTTTGTTAAGTCTTGGTTTGTCTGGATACTACCAAACATTTTTTGATAAACTCCTCATCATTTACTCTTTTGTTTTGTTGTTGTTGCAATTTTACATTGACAAAGCTGGTCTTGAGTGGTCTATCTTTAAATGTGTAAAGCTTGATACAAATTCCTTTTTGATGTTAAGTTTTGCTAGCAAAAGTTCAAATATCCCCTACCACTCTACATCGGTCAGGGTCTTGTGTTTCTCTGCATGTTTAGCCTCGAAATGGCAATTAATATTGTAATCTAAACGGACTTGACAATTGTCAAAAAGTCACAAGCAAAGGGAGACCAAACAATGGCACATGTCTAAACAAGGATGGTTTATTCATCCAAACAATTTATTAATTAAATACACATAACCTAATTTATTTTACACCCCCCAAAAAAACATGTTCACAGGACCACAACAGTAGCCTGATATGACAAAGAATCGTCACATGATATCAAACAGAAGCTACAGCTCAGCTCTCTTGAGCAGGAAATCATGACGAAGCAGTTCATTTTAATTCAGGTTGGTTTAATATTTTTGGCCACCAGATGCCACCAAAGTGGGCTGTCTTGAAATGCTAGCACTTCTACTAGTAAATCTAGTAGATCCTTTTTCAGTGCCAGCTTCAGTAAGCTACTTTTGGCCATCACCAGTGGGAACTAAAACCTACACTGGGATCTAGGCCTACTGACGCTTTCCAACACAAGGGAAGGTTAATAGAGACAGAGACAATATGCAATATATATGCTGAAGGGTGATTAGGAAAGTGGAACACATGGGAAAACAGCTGAACAGAATAACTCACCAGTCAAAAGAAGTAAAACTTAAGACAACATATAAGGGACAAAAGCTCAACAAAATAAAACAGGAAGCAGCAGGACACAAAGACCAGGACTAAAGAGACACGACTGACTTCACAAGGAGAGACAAAGGGATGAAAGCGTCAGAGGAAACAGGAAGGGAAATAACTTGGTTAAAAGACAACATACACATGAATAGACTATATACAAGAGAACAGACACAGGAGGAAGGAGACATGGAGAGACAGAAACTACAAGACTACAAGACAAGACTACAGAGATGTAGCCTGGACACACAGACATGAAGGGAAACAGACACAGAGACAAGACTGCCTACATACAGAGGATGAAACTGAGACAGACTGGACATGAAAACGAATAAAATTACACAAGAACTGTGGACCTACCAACATGATGACTCAGAAACATATACTAAACTTTATCTACAAGAGATATCACAGGAGTTCTAGAATAATACATGACACGTAAACTTAGCAGCTTAAAGAGGTTTAAACTGAACTTGGAACCTCAGAAACCACAGAAATCTGGCCTAAAGACCCCCGACTATAACAGTTATTTCTGTATGTCTGTATGAATGTATGTACTTTTTTATTTGCACAAAAAAGCGTTACATATTTGCATCAATAAATATAAATTACTGTATCCTTATCAGCCAATATATGCCTTAGTGATACTGCCGTAAAACTACCATAGAATAATTAGGTAGGCAGAAAAGCAGACAAAGAGAGACAGGATGGAGACAGAAACAGGTGTATCTGTGTTTTTGTGTATAAAGACATTTAGATTAAGGACAGTATTATTCTTTTCACAAGTATTAAATACCTTTGGCTGTTTAATTTTCCAGTTAATATAAGAGAATTTGAAGCTGTATGTTAAGTTTTGTTGCACCGTTTTTAATGTTCATTAATTCACACATTTCCTTGCCTACAGGAAATTATTTTAAAATTGGTTAAATTAATTATTCACCCCATAATTCTGCATGCAATATGTCTGTATAAGAAAGAGAAAAAGGGGTTGCTTGAAATCCTTGTACAGTGAATTTTTTCAATACATATTAATGTGCACCCTCATCAGCCAGTGCTACCAGGAATCAGCCCACATTCCTTTTAAATAGGCCAGTCTCAACCCACTATCCAAAGTACCCCAGTCCACCTCCCAGTCCCCAGTTCTTTGATCAGTGTTGTGGTTCCAAATTCTCACTGGAGTGGAAGATATTAAAAGTGACTGAGTTGCAGAGGAGAGGAATGTGGGAGCAGAGTGACGATGTAAAAGAAAAGAGAGAGAAAAAATAATAAAAGTAAAGAAAGATGGTTATGATTACTTATTATTAATATTGCCTGCATTTTTTCTGTTACAAAATAGAAAGTAATCAAGCCAAAAGAATAAAAGCATTATTCTTACTGTTTGCTCTTATATGCAGTTTGTTCCCAGTTTTCATCTTTGTGAAAAGTGGCATACACAAGTTTCAATTATTTATAAATGTATTAGACCACCACCCAATATAATGTTTATGCCACATGTGCCCTAAGCTAACAATACTGGTAATTAACCAAATTTGTATCATAATTGATATCTCATGAACATGATCTAGACTCGCCATAATTTCACAATGTTGTAGACAAAACATTTAACAAACATGTTAACAAAAAGTTACCAAGAACTTAGAAAGTGATGCAGTCAGATTAGCTTCATTATGGTACATAATCAAATACAATGTACCTTTAAACTAATCAGCTGTGTTATAGACCAAAGATGATTTGGCTTTCCAAGCATTTTTAGGTAAATTCTGCACGTTTTCACCATGGTCAAACTATAGTCCACGGTTCTATAGTAGAACAGTGAAATCGAATGGTTGCTCAGAGCCAGAGACACTACCTTTAAATCCGAAGACATCTCCGTTTATGAGACTACCAGAGCAGACCCGAGAAAAGCTAAAAATAGAAAATAGAAATGAAAATAACTACATACTAGGAATGGAGAAAACTTTTGTAGTATGGCAGCACACAGCAGATGTGGCAGGGCACTCAGTCCATCACAGATACAAAAAAAATGTAACAGGTACAAACCAACAACTTTGTCAGGACTATAGATTATTATACATAGGATATGGTGTAAAAGAGGGCCAGATACTAATAATAACTAATGATTAAGATATTATATTAACTAATGAATAGAAAAAAAAAGACTAGTGAAGAAGAAACACTCAGTACATCGTGGGAATCCCGCAGCAGCCTGGACCTACTGCAGTGTAACTAAGGGAGGATTCAGGATCACATGACTAACTTTGTGCGTCATCAGAAAGGAAAGTTTTAGCTGGAAACTGGAGGAAACAAGGTGGAGCCATGTTGGAGGTGTGGAAGTTTGGACACCAATCACTCGCAAATATTTTGGTCATGTCCACCCAAAAATCTAATATCTATCTGATGCTGTGTAAAATACTGCAATATGAGCTCCCCAATACTATTATTTGTGTCTTGAGAACTGACTTTATACACATTACAATCAATCCATCCATTCAGCCGTATCATGGAGATGATGATCTAAGAAGAGATGTCCACACCCCCCAAGTCAGCCCAGAGCTAAAAGAATCATAATTTTAAAATAGATTTTTAGAAATAAATTATAATGTTAATCAAAAACAATCTGGGCTAATTATAATTATTTTGAACTCTGATTAATTACTCTTAGTTGTCAATGTATTATTACCCTGCCTCTACAAATAATTAGTATG
Organism: Hemichromis elongatus; assembly: GCA_015108515.1. Taxonomy (NCBI): domain Eukaryota; kingdom Metazoa; phylum Chordata; class Actinopteri; order Cichliformes; family Cichlidae; genus Hemichromis; species Hemichromis elongatus. Next base: position 29,040 of record VUQR01035540.1, read on the forward strand.
TTGTAATTTGTCTTATTCACAGAATAACCAAGCACACACAAAAAGTAAGCTTTTCTTCATCGCTCCTCAAATCTGGCATTAAAACCACAGGCCACAGTCACTCTGTTAAAGTACAAGGGTCTAATCATTTCCAGTTCTGGTTAAGGTGCCTTCTGCCCTCAATCCAAACATTTGACACTAACTGCGTTTGATCTTTCCAGATTACAGTAACTCCAGAGGAGTGTTAGCCACCTGTAGGTGGGATGTGTTCCAGGAGGCTGTAAGGATTCAAGATTAGCTTCAAGTCTTCTTGATGTAAGAAGGAGTATAGGATAAACATAGTAACTGAGTGGCATAGTGATCCACTGCACACTTGAAAGTTTAGACATGTTCTGTCAAACCTTATCAAATGACACAGGGGGAGTAAATCACCCTTTCACTGACTCCACCAATCCACTTGCCCACAAACACTCCGATTGTGTTGGACGTTGTTGTTTATATATGATTGTATTGTATTGTGTTGTATATATGACTTTTATTTTACTTTTATCTTTTTATCTTTATGTTGTTTAGTGTACACAAAGGGACGTGGGAGCATTGACATTTCAAATTCCTGTGTATGATCTGTACATGCTTTTTTGATAATAAAGCTGACTTTGACATAAACAGTAAGTAGTTTAACAAATTTATTGCATTTTCTTTTAAATTATATAGAGCTCTCTGTACCATTAGATCAAGGAGAGGTGACATATCTAATAGTACTAATTGTTGGTCTTTGTTAAAATTTCATACAGATGGTCTTGAAATAGATCTTTCCAAATCTGGTATAAATCTGGTATCTGGTATAAATAGAGTTATCTATTTAATCTGGTATAAATAGAGTTATTATATCATATCTTATTGCATATGTATTTTGGTATATTTGAATATATTATAGTAGCACCTCTATATCCTTTAGTTTCTTATGCAGCAAATTGCCGTGCTGTGTTCCCGTTTTACTTCTAACAAACAAAAAAAGCAGTTGCATAAATATAGAAATAAATAAGTAGCTACATTAAAAGCTGATTTTGGCTGCTCCCTTTACGGGTCGTCACAGCTGGTAGCGCCACATATTTGATGTGGCAGCTTTATTTCGCCTGGATATCCTTTCTGAAACAAGGATTTGCATCTCCTCCTAGGCTCATGGCTATATTAAACTAATTTAAGGACTTACATTAGGCTTCAGTTAATGGGTAATAAGATTTATATATATTTACAGGATGCTTTATTTTTAAATTAGTGAACAGAAAGTGTTGATTTTAAGAATTAGAAACAGATTTATAATGAATTTTTAGAACATTCTTGAAGGGAAACTTCTAATTTACCGATATTAATAAGTTCAACAAAGTCATCGAAGTGTGAATGTGTGAGTGATCGTTACATAGGAAGGACTTAGATACAGAAAAAAAGTGCTTGTATGGATGTATGTGTGAATGGGGCATGTCATACAAAGGACTTTGAGTGCTCAAATACAGTAGAAAAATTACTGTATAAGAACCCATCCATTTACACTTAAGGTCATGGACACCATGTGAGATGTTGTTTTTAATTTATTTTTATTAGTTTTAATTAGTTGATTCTATGTTGTTTTATGTTGTTTTTTTTGTTTTTTTTTTAAATATAAGGCTGTTTTAATGTTAATTTTATGCATTATGTGTTTTATTTCTGCTGTTTTGTTTTATTCTGTTGTTCTTATTTACTGTACAGCAACTTTGGTCCTGAGCTGGATTACTAACCTTTTCATATTTTACACACTTTCTCACTAATTTAAAGTACACTTGAGATTAATTACACAATATTACTGTTCCTCTCTTTCACCTGATAAGCTCTGATGGCCTCCAGAGCCTTTCCATGTTGTAATCCCTCTGGCCTCTTTGGGTCAATCCCCTTGCTCTCGTAATCTCCAGGTGGCAAACAGCTTAAAGCTTATAGCTTCAACCTCTAACTTGTTTCCACTCAAGTAACCTAAGTTCAGATTTGACACACACATAAGTTGTGTTACAATCGCAGTATAGCATGAAACGATCCAGAATGTTTCATGTTAATTTAGGCTTACGATTAGTAATAACATGGTAATAGTTCGGTAATAATGTGATAATAATGCAAGTAGTCATTAGCCCATTCACTTTAACCACACTAACCACTATTTTGACTTAACAAATATAGAAAAAGTAACTGGTAGCTAAGAAAAGGCTTGTTTGGCCCATTTGGACTTATCCTTAATAATGTGACACCATTAGAGAAATGTCCGTCAGGGAAAGCTATGGTGAATGAAAATGCAGGTCAAGTCATAATGGGAATGGCTAGATCTGGAACAGAAAAGAAAGATTTTTCTGACTAAAGTAACCATTTTAGCAGCTGGATAGTGTAGTGGTAAGACTACACACCTTTGGAGCGGGAGTCGCAAGTTCAGCTCCCACCCGGTATCCAGTAAGGGTCCTGGCTAGACCCCCCATGCTAAAAACCAAGATGTGGAATGGCGCAGCCTGTCCGCAGCTCGGACACAAGCATTTCACTACATGTTGTACTCGGTATAATTGTTTATGTGACAAATAAAGGTGGTTTGTTTGTTTCGAACACAAAAAAACAGATACACACGCAGGCAGATGGTTACATACACTATATAGTCAAAAGTATTCACTCACCCATTCAAATAATTACATTCAGCTGTTCCACTTTCATGGCCACAGGTGTATAAACTCAAGCACCTTGGCATGCAGACTGCTTCTACAACCAGTGGACTGCTTTTAGGAGCTGTGTCGTGTCGTGTTCTCACAACAAATCCAGTTATGAAATTTCCTCACTATTAAATATTCCACAGTTACCTATTAGTAGTACTATAACACACAACAAAGCAGTAAAAATAATATATAAGTAACTCCACTTGGAGCAACTGAGGCGCATAGCACCCAGATGTCACCAACAGAGTCAGTCCCTACAAATCTCAAAACTTCTTTTGGCTTTCAGATATCTTATGAACAGTGCATAGAGAGCTACAGAGGATGGCTATTCATGGCCGAGAAGCTGCATCCAAGCTTAACGTCACTAAGTACAATGCAAAGTGCTGAAGGTAGTAGTGTAAATCACGCCGCTACTGTTCTCTGGACTGATGTGTCACAGATGGGTGAGTGCAGGCTTCGTGGTTGCTAGGAGAACAATACTTGTCTGACTGAATTGTGCCAAGAGTAAAGTTGTTTTTATTTTTCACCAGTTCTGTTCGGCATTTTTAGGAAGCAGAATCATGGTCTTAATGCTTTTTTGCCCCAAACACATTTTCTTTTGCCAGGATGAGCACTGTACAGGCTCCTCTTGTCAGGCTTTTTACTTTACTTTATTTTATTATCTGAGTGGAGCTAGTGCTGAAAGCAGGTGAGGGCCATGTTGATGAAAGAGAAGAGATAATAACATAAAGACAAAAAGGATGAGGAATAGTAAAAGAAAATGAGACAGAAAGAGAGAAAAAAGAGAGAAAAAAAGAGGTGGAGAAGGGAAAAGTCAAGGAAATGGGTGCACTACTATTTTTCTCTGTAGGGACATGAACTAAAATCAGCTGACTGTAGCACAAGAGCAAGCGGAAGCAATAAGCAACCAAGCAGGCTAATAATTCCAAGGAATTGAATGAGTTCTCAAGAATGAGTTCTAAATTTCCATCCCTACTTGTCAGGTGACCCTTTGGATGCATGTAGTGATGTGAGTGTCTTTAAGGTGTAAATAATGAGTCTGATTGTGTGAAAACTAGAGCACTATTACAATTGAGGGGACAGATGGAACAGGAGCACACGACAGCTGTTCAACAGTGCTTATCCACTCTTCCCCCCTGAAACGCTCAATGTATAAGGTGTGACAGAATAAAAAGTTCTTAATGCTTCAGCACACCAAGACATCCAGTTTTTTTGGTGAACAGTTTTGGCGATGAGTCCAAGACTGTGCACCAGTGCACAAAATAATGTCCATAAGGACATGGATGAGCAAAGTGTGGAAGCAAGTGACTGGCCTGGACAGAGTCTTAATCTCAACTGATAGTTTGGGATGGATTAGAGAGGAGACTCTCGTCCAGTGTTGATATCTGACCTCTCACTTGTGTTTCTGGAAGTATGGTTGAAAATTACAATTTATAAACTCCTAAATCTTTGGAAAAGGTTGATGCTGACTGTGCAGATAGCTGGACCTGTCAGATGTGATGCAGAGGAAAAGATCAACAATTCAACAAAGGTAAAAATGCGCCCAGTACATTCAAGAAAAGGTGCTAGGTTGCTCCCCCTTCACATACAGAGCTCTCAAAGTCTACAGCTTAGCTGTCAAACTCCCTATGGTACAAATATAAGCAATCACAATCTTTCTTTTCCAGGACAAACACAATATTCTGTCTCCACTTTCGGAGATATATTAAGTACTACTGACAAAATAAAAATGACAACTTAGCCTACATTACCTTTAGTAACTGTTGATATTTATTTACAAACATCAATATGTCAGTTTTGACACGAGAGCAAGCCGGTTAAATTCAATTCAATTTGATTTTATTTGTATAGTTCAAATCACAACAACAGTTGCCTCAAAGTGCTTTATATTGTAAGGTAAAGACCCTACGATAATACAAAGAAAACAGACAAAACTCAACAATTAATGACAGTGGAAAGGAAAAACTCCCTTTTTAAAGAAAGAAACCTCCTGCATATTCAGGTTTAGGGAGGGGCAACCACCTGCACCAACTGTTTGGGGTGAGGGAAGTTAGACAGGACAAACACTTGTTGTGGGAGAGGGCCGAAGATGAATAATTATTAATAATTGAATGCAGTGTTACTATGGTAGGAGTCAAATCACCTGATCCAGCCCTAACTGTATGCTTTATCAAAAAGTAAGCCTACAGTCTGAGAGCAATATGGACTTATGGATTGATATGGGTCTTTGACAGGGAGCCAATGACGACAAGGCAATATAGGAGAAATATGTTCTCTCTTTTTAATTCAAAGTACTCTTGCTGCAGTATTTTAGATCAACTGAGGGCTTTTCGTGGTGTTTTTAGGACAATAACGGAAAATAACAAATTACAAATGTCCAGCCTAGAAATAATGCACTCTGTTAGATAGATATGATTCAAACCACTGGAGCTCAGTACCTTTAATACGTACATCGTGTTTTAATTGCTGTAATAAAATATAATGGGCAACAGTATCAAACTGAGCACTGGAGTCTAGCAGGACAAGCACAGAGCTGAGTCCACTGCCAGAGCCAATTAATAGACATATGTTGATCATATTTGAGACCGACACAAGTATGAGTTTTGGCAGGACTTCTTTGAGCAGTCTTGTAGGAATGGAGAAAAAAAAAACAACTATTGATGGTTTGGAAGAAGTAATTATTGAAGAACAGCTGGAGGGAAAAAAATGTGATTTATCGAAAGTAGATGTGCATCACATTATATCTGTTAGATAGTTCTGAGTAATTTTTATTTATCTATCCATCCATCCATTTTCTTCCACTTATCCAGGGGCCGGGTTGCGGGGGCAGCAGCCCAAGCAGAGAAGCTCCAGGGGAACACCCAGGCGCTCCCAAGCCAGCCGAAAGATATAATCTCTCCAGCGTGTCCTGGGTCTGCCCCGGGCCCCCCCCGGTGGAACATGCCCGGAACCTCTCACTTTATCTCTAAGGGAGAGGCCAGCCACCCTTCGGAGTAAGCCCATTTATGCCGCTTGCATGCATAAATGTTCTTTCTGTCACTACCCACAGTTCATGACCATAGGTGAGGGTAGGAACGTAGATTGACCGGTAAATTGAGAGCTTCGCGTTTACACTCAGCTCTCTGTTCACCACAACAGACCGGTACAGCGTCCGCATCACTGCAGCACTGCGGCTGCAGCACCGATCCGTCTGTCGATCTCCTGTTTCCTTCTCTCATCACTTGTGAACAAGACCCTGAGATACTTTGAGATCCACAAAACACATGTAGACTGGTTGGGCAAACTCCAGTGCACCCTCAAGCATCCTTGAGAGGATAAAGAGCTGGACCAGTGTTCCATGACCAGGATGAAAACCGCATTGTTTCTCCTGTGTCCGAGGTTCGACTAACGGACGAACTCTCCTCTCCAGCACCCTGGCATAGACTTTCCCAGGGATGCTGAGGAGTGTGATTCCCCTGTAGTTGGAACACATCCTCTGGTCCCCTTCCTTAAAGATGGGTACCACCACCCTGGTCTGCCAGTACAGGGGTACTGCCCCTAATCTTTACGCAACATTATAGAGGCGTGTCAACCAAGACAGACCTACAACATCCAGAGCCTTCAGGAACTCAGGGCGGACCTCATCCACCCTAGGGGCTCTGCCACCAAGGAGTTGTTTAACTGCCTCAGTGACCTCGCCCCCAGAGATTGGCAGGTCATCCACTTCGTCCCCAGAATCTGTTTCCTCCACGGAAGATGTTCCAGTGGAGGTTCTCGAAGTATTCCTTCCACCGCCCGACAATTTCCTCATTTGAAGTCAGCAGGACTCCACCCGCACTATACACCGTGCACGTAGAACACCACTTTCCCCTCATGAGCCAGACGGTTTGCCAGAATCTCTTTGAGGCAGTCCAAAAGTCTTTTTCCATGGCCTCTCCGAACTGCTCCCACACCCGAGTTTTTGCTTCAGCCACTGCCCGACCAGCGTTCCGCTTGGACTGTCGGTACCTATCAGCTGCCTCTAGAGTCCCACAGGCTAACCAAGCCAAGTAGGACTCCTTCTTCAGCTTGGTGGCTCCCCTCACCTCTGGTGTCCACCATTTGATTCAGGAGTTACCACCACAACAGGCACCAACTACCTTGTGGGTGCAGCTCAGTGCAGCTGCTTCGGCAATGGAGATTCTGAACATGGTCCATTCGGACTCAGTGTCCCCAGTCTCAGTCAGAATGGTGTTGAAGCTCTGCTGGAGGTGTGAGTTGAAGATCTCGTGGACCGGGGTCTCTGCTAGACATTCCCAGCACACCCTTACTGTGCGTTTAGGCATGCCAGGTCTTTCCAGTGTCCTCCCCCTCCACCTGATCCAACTCACCACCAGGTGGTGATCAGATGACAGCTCAACCCCTCTCTTTACCCGAGTGTCCAGAACATATGGCCTTAGGTCTGGTGATAGAATTACAAAATCGATTGTCGACCTGAGGCCTAGAGTGTCCTGGTGCCACGTGCACTTATGGACACTCTTATGTTTGAACATGGTATTGGTTATGGTCAAACTGTGGTTTGCACAGAAGTCCAATAACAAAACACCGCTCGGGTTCAGATCCGGGAGGCCGTTCCTTCCAATCACGCCCCTCCAGGTCTTGCTGTCATTGCCTACGTCAGCATTGAAGTCTCCCAGTAGGACAACAAAGTCCCCAGAAGAAGCACCCTCCAGTACCCCACCCAGGGACTCCAAGAAGGCTGGGTACTCCAAAACTCCACTCAGCACATAAACGCAGAGGACAGTCAGGACCTGTTCCCCGACTCGGAGGTGAAGGAAACAAACCCTCTTGTCCCCTGGGAGAAACCACAACATACTGGCAGCGAGCCGAGGGGATACCAAGATACCAACCACAGCCCAGCGCATCTCACCAGGGGCAACTCCAGACTGAGACAGAGTCCAGCTCGCCTCCAGAAGGCTGGTTCCAGAGCCCAGGCCGTGCATTGAGATGAGCCCGACTATATCTAGCCGGTACCTCTCAACCTCACGCACCAACTCAGTCTCCTTCCCCACCAGAGAGGTGACATTCCATGTCCCAATTGCCAGTCTTGGTAGCTGGGGATTGGTCCACCAGGACCTCCGATCCGATTGAGCCAATTGAGTCTAATAATAGGTAAAAATGCCATATCGAGGCTGTCATTTTTAGCAATTTTTCTGAGCTGAGCACTAAATCAGATAAAAAGTCTGCGAAATCAGACCGAAACACTGACTGAGACCCAGGTGGATGGTAAATGACAACAAATAAAACTGTTTTTTGAGTTTTCAAGCTGGGGTGGACAAGGCTAGGTGTCAGGCTTTTAAATTAATTAAAACTCTTTTTTGTGTGTGTGAAACATTTTTTTTCTTTTTTTTGATATGTTTTTTTTTTTTTATCAGTTTGGGAGCAGACATGGTCTGTTACAGGATGGGGTTCTTGGGGATAACAGGAGGAGAGAATCTGCAGAGGGGTCTGTAAGACTACAATTCTGCTTCCTAATCCCAACTCTGGATTATTTAATTTTGCGGGGTTTTAATAAATTTGGCCAGATTTATAGAAATCAAAGATGCTCCATCCATAGTTGAATGGATGTCATGTCTTTCAACAAGACAAGATTTAACCCTGAAAGTTTCCCAATTATCTAAAAACCCCACATCATTTTTTGCACACCACTCAAACAGCCTGCAATTTATGGAGAATATGTGGCTAAACACATCACTCCTGGTCCGATTGGAGAGGAGACCAAAGAAAGCTATAGAGTCTGACATTATTTTGGCAACCTTACACACTAATTTAGTGACCTCCGATTTTACATTTCCCTCAAAAATTCCCTCTGGTCCTTGGAAGACAATTCACTATAGTTACTGGTATCTCTAGCTTAATTGTCTCGAAACAGAAACTTTAATTAGCAGAGTTTGTTTCCCAGCAGAGTTTGTTTCATCCGCATTAGACACATGAATGAGATGATGTTTAGGTCTACGCTCTGGACAATCTGCTAACAGTGGCTATGCTACCTTCAGCTGAACCAGCTACAAGGGTTTTTCGAGGTTGCAGAGCTGGGTCTCAAATTTAGAGATCTGGACCTCCAGAGCTGCAAAAAACCTACATAAGGAAGTCTAAGAAATAAACATCTAATACATAAGCAGTTTGAAGTGGATGGGATCCTTTAAAATAGCAAAGGCTATGTGGAAGCAATGGCTGGAAGATGTCATGAATGAGTGGGGGGATGCCCTGTTTAAGATTTTGCAGAATTGCCCTCCTGTGGTTTGCCATTCCTGAATCCCACAGTAATAAAGGTGTTCAGGATACTCTCTAGAGTTTTCCAGTTTTCTGTGAAATTGGTAAGGATTGATGGTGGCACTCTGGCTCTCTACAGTGTTCAGCGAATGCCTGCATTTGCTGGAGGTTTCTTTTGGTTAATAGGGAGTTTTTAAAAAGTTCAAAATATGGTTTGCGCTTGAAAACTTTGCGACCAAGATGTGACCTTGTTTGGGCCCTCTTTTCATGCACATATAGGTGTGAATGAGCTTCTCTCCATTCAACTGGTTGCACTGATTAGGAATGCATGACTAAGAAGCACGATCTCTCATTCAGCTCCAATCATGTGTAAAATCTGACAGATAGAGCTTTAAAACACTAGAAACAAATTAGGAATTCTGTCTCTAACAAATCACATTCCCTATTAAAACATATTATTATGAATATTATAAAATCTATATTTGTCTGACAACAGCCTAGTAATTAAGTAATAGTTATGGACATGCATATGTTCACTCAGTATTCTCCCGTATTGTTGTCAGAACACAATATAGCTCTTCCCTGAAACTTTTTTGTACTCATGGCATTCCTGGACCTGCTCCTCTTACTGGTTTGTAAAATTGAGAATCCTCAGAACTCCGTAGGACTATCAGATTAAACAAACAAATGTCGAGAAAAAGAAATATCTTAAAGAATATTGTAAATATTTGTATTTTAAAAATAGTTCTCATGTTTTTATTATCCATGTGATTACTCTTGCAATGCAATGTTTTACTTTCTCAGCAAAAATAGTGTCAATTATGTTTGTACTCACCCCATTTGAACATCATCATCGTCAGCAGTACCGTCTTTAAATTCACATGAACTTTACCCAACTCCATAGCACAATCGCAGACTGGGGTATGTAAAACCACAAAAAAAATATCGATTTGTTTTCAGTAGAAAAATAAAACAAGTGAAGAAGTCCTACAGTAATGACATGTTGCTATGCAATGTACAGGCTCCTCACTGTGTTGCTGTTGCCCCAATGTTCATGCTTGGATACAGACCGAAAGCGCTCCCTGCTTTAGACTGGAGCAGCCATGCCATAACCAGCCTTCTGAAAGAAAACAGGAAAACATGACCTGGATTACCACCTGCTAATACTGTTGTTCATTCTGAGGCATGCATGCCCTCAAACCCTAAACTGTCCCACCTAGAAACAGAAAAAAGAAATAAGTTATTATCATCTGTAAATAATTTTTCTCCTTCAACAAAAGCAAGTGGAAAATGGAATGTTTCTTAGAAGCACTTTAGGGAAAATCTTTGAAGTTTGCAACTTTTTGTGAAAAAGAGCATTGTGTGAAACTCCTGCTCAATTCACTTTAGATAAAGATAAAGAACTTCAAATACTAAAGTGAGAAAGCCAGCCATTCCCATTTTGCAGAACTTGGAGTAAACAAGAAATAATCTTTATACTAATGAAGGGTGGCCATCAGCTTCAACCTTTTGAGGTGAGGTAACAGTAAAAAGAAGATCTTCCCCCTGACAGACAGGGGAAATATATGGGAGAAATCCACCACAGCCAAGGTGGGCTCAGCATTACACCACCCACAAAGATAATTCTGAAAAGTTCTTCAAGGTTTATCTATTTAATTTAATTTAATTTAATTTAATTGTCACTTTTGACTAGTGATTCTAGTTAATGTAACTTTTATCACTGGTGAATATTGAAATAAAAGTCAAAGTCAAAGAACAAAAAACAAAAAACAGCACAAATAAGTCTACAGTTATTTCCAGATGGCTGCCGAGTGGAAAGGCATTCTTGTACAAGGTCTATGACAAGTTTGATATCATAAATAAGGTAAATTTTCACTCTGACATCAGCAGAAACTGAATGTAGAAGCTTCAAGCTCTGTATAGTTTTTCATATGGGCAGGAATAGCTCAGTAGGTAGAGTGGTTGCCCCATGATCGGAAGGTCGGGGGTTCGAATCCACTGAACAGCCGAACCTGAGGTACCCCTGAGCAAGGTACCGTCCCTACACACTGCTCCCCGGTGCGCCTGCTTAGTGGCTGGGCTGCCCACTGCTTCACTGAGTGAATGGGTCAAATGCAGAAAAACCAAAAGCAATTTCCCCACGGGGATCAATAAAGTATACATTATTATTATTATATTTATATCTGTACATAGCTTGTACTCACTACAGCCTGTACATACTTATAGTTATAGAATATTCATAACATACTTCACACGTGTACATTATAACATACAATAATAGACCCATTCTGTAATATACTTACATATCTATATTATTGCTAATATATATTGTAATATATCTATATCAT